>WUQG02406862.1:0-16757 GCA_011317285.2 Androctonus mauritanicus | reverse complement strand
TACTAAAATAATGTAGTTGCCAACTTAATTGAATTTATTTTATCAAGAATAAAACCTTTTTTTTTATAATGATTCACAAGTTAATTGCAATACAGAACATGGGTTAGGTTTTTTGAAACAGACTGTATTTGCCATCGCGGGTCTACAACATTTATATTTCTCTATTTATATGCAGTTAAATTCGAAACTTTTCGATAATTTTCTTTTATAAAATTTATTTATTTTTCGCTTTTCAAACTATTACAAATATATCTCGCAGACAATATTTGAAATATTATATAACAAACAATATTTGCCAATATTATCTGTCAGATATTACTATCATGACTAGAAATATTAAAGAAAATTCATCTTCTCTACAGTTGTGAATTTTTTTTTGAAGAATTTTTCAAATATTTTAAACTGTTTCAATATAGTAAATGGCAAGAAAATGAAAATCCATATTCATCTCTAGATTTAAACTATTTCACAATTAAAGTTGATTATAATAATATCTAAAATTAAATTTAACGTAATTATAAAATGTGAATATTCTCAATTACTTACTTATTACGCTAAGAACTGTCTCTAAAAATCCCATAACTAGTGATTTGTCTTCTTTCGCAACACATCTGAAAAATAGTAAAACAATTTTATTAGTTTAAAATAATGTTATGTTTTATTGTTTATTTTGAATGAAAGAAAACTTTAATTAACTAAAAGAGAAGTCCCTGTAGAGGGAGGTTACAGGCATTGACAAATATAGAACAGTAAAAAAATAAAGGAAGTTACAAGAAACATAATGAAGCCAAAAATTACAAGAAATCAAATTTGGTCGAAGATAGTAGTCATAAAGTTTATAATATTGTAGATATTGCATATAGATAAGTTGTAGAATATTAATTGAAGGTGATGTTTTGAGAAGCTAATTGCAGTCACTATTTTATATTTTGTGCAGGCATAGTTCAATTTATTGCAGTCCAAGAAGAAGTGGAAAATGTCGAAGCCCTCAGCATCACAAAGTGAACAGCATCTTGGAGGTAGAGAAGGAAATGATCTCTGATTTATAACAGAAGAAAAGGCTGCTAAGTCGAAGTTGCAAGATTAGTTATTTTTATGATAATTGAGGTTACTATGATATAATGTTGGATGAAATCCGAAAAGAGAATGAGATGGTAGTAGTGATGGGAACGAGAAAGGGATAAAGTGTTCTCGAGTTTTAAGTAGTTTAATACGTTGAGAGTGAGGGAGTCTTAGATTTCATTTCAATTGATATTTGTGATTAAGAGAAAGTCGAATAGAATAATCATAAAATCGAAGTAGTTTATCTGTTATGTAGTACCAGTTCAGGTGGTTAATACGGGGATTAAAAATAGAATTTTGAAAATGTAGCAAACATTGTTGAATTAGATTGTGAGATGATACTTTTAATATAGTTTAAAATGTTTTTTAGAAGTTTAGAGTATAGGAGAATTCTGCCCAATTCTAGGTGCATAGCCTATCCTGAGACTGAACGATTTAATTTAACAGTTTTTGAATGAATAGATACTACAATTTTACTGAAGAAGTAAATTCTTGATTAGTAGACCATATTGAGCTGGCATAGGTATAGGTGTTAAAGATAATGGAATCAAAAATTTTAAAGACTATTTTAATGTTGTGATTTTTCATATGGGATAGAACAGTGTTTTCCAAATTGTGAGGTGCATAAGAATTAACAAAAATATAATTTTTGAAATTCAAACAAACAAAAAATAAACTCAAACTGATGTCGAAAAAATGAATCATCAAAAGGATTATAAATACAATACAAATATTCATGTACCCAGAAGCTTTTTGCTGTAGCTGTTTTAAAGACAAAATATCGATCTCATTTAGTGATTGAAAAAGAATTGCGAGTAGAGATATCTTCAATGACACCCGATTTGAGAGAACTTGTGCTGAAAAACCAGCCCACCCAACAGATTAAATATTTTGTATTAAACATATAATTGTTACTTTTCGTTTTTTTGTAAGATTTGTTTAATTACATTAAAAATATTAAATCATAATAAATATATAATTTTTATGTTTAAGAACTTTATTTTTTTATAATATTAAATTGTAAGTAGAATGTATTTATAAAATTAGACTGTTATGAAAATGAAGGCATACCAAGTTTTTATGAAAAGAGGAGGGCTCAGACACTAAAAGTTTAGAAACGACTGGGATAAAACTAAGATTAAGCTGAATATCATCTTAGAGCATTGATTTAGTTTGTGAATGTTTAGTTTCATTCATTCATTATTGTTTATTTTAACTTTGCTAAAATTAGCCCTATTTTTCAGTAAAAATAGTGCTAAAATTATTTTGTGCTTACCTGAATAATAACAAAATTTGTATAATGTACGAACTTGATGTTACTAATTTTCCAATAGCGAAAACCGAGAGAAATGGAATAATCATATATTGCACTCATTGGCACAATATCCTTTATTAGCAAATGGTTGTAGTCCATACTTGATACATTTGCAATCTGTATAAACCTAAACGATAATAATTAATTTTAAAAATATTAATTTCGTTTAAAAATACTTAAAACCGAATAAAATTACCCAACTGTTCCGTTGTAAGAACTACACCCAGCAAAACATGGAGAAAAATATGTAGATTTTCCATCAGCAGCACATACAGGTTCGAAAACATTTGTTGTACACTGACAATCTGTATTGCAGTGATTCTGAAGATTTAGCCTAAATTAAGTGCAAATTAATAATAAGCTTATTTATATATTTCATTTGCTTAAAAATTCGTGAAAAGTTTGTTCAGATTATAAAACCGCACTTGCTATCTAAGAGAGATGTATCTGGCATATTTAAACCTGGACAACCCAATACCATCGCTACCAGGAATGTAATTAAGCTGAAAAATTCTACTGACAGTAAATAATATGTTAAATATCTGGCTCTCGGTCTAAATTTGTGGATGATTATGGCTCCAATCATAATTCCAACTTGCGTAGAAAATATTCCGACGGGACCTGTAAAATTTAAGAATTTAAAATGCTCATCAATGTTTTTCAATGTACATTATATTTCTGTTCAACTTCCAAAGTTAATTAGACTTGAAAAATTATCATTTTTTCATAGTTTGAAAGTCATATTCTCATAACAGTTAATAATTAAAATTTTCTATTTACTTTTTTTTAAATTTAAACCATGAGAGGATAAAATATTTCAACATGATAATTTTGATCTTATCAATGTTTTTTCTCGATCAATTATAGAAAATTGGTGGCACGACTTCTCAGAAGTTTAGTATATCTTTATTCTGTAATACATAAATGCATATTCTAGGCATATTAATACATATGGCCCTGTATACATGCAAATGCATAATTAGCAGATTATCATCACCATATTGTGACTTTGATCTTTCAGTATAGACCTGAAATATGTAGTAAAGTTTTATTCGGATATATTTTCTTATTTTAAGCAACGTATACAGGTTTCCCAAAAGTAACTATCTATCTCGAAAACTAATGAGAATATAGGAAAACAAGGTTAAGACAATAAAATAGTTTTATTTCAAAGTAAGTGCCATATAGAACTAGAGATGTTCAGTGATCAGTCTCCGCATGCAACTGTTGGTATCTCTACAGAACTCAAAGAAATGCAACATTGACCATGGAAAAACGAGTGTTTGTGATAACATGAAAGATCAAAGGCATGAAATGCACGGAAATTATAGAGAATTTTGAGAGAAAGTTTCATAAGATAGGTTCATTAGACAAGGCTAACCGTGAATTAGAGATGAAATTTCAACTAACGCTGCATTGCTTTGAGCTCTGTAAAGATACCGACGATCGCCATGTGGAGACTGCTCACTGAATATTCCTACTTCTGTGTAGCACTTATTTTGAAATAAAGCTATTTTGTTATCTTAACCCCGTTTTCCTGTATTCCCATTAGTTTTCGAGATAGATAATAGCTTTTCGGACACTCTGTATTTTATAAAAAAGTTTGCTGAAGTTTGTAAATCTGAACTGTTGATAAATTAAAACATTCAGAAGTTGAACAATAACTATATAGTTTGGTTTGTTACCACTGAACAGATTCGCTTCAGAAGCAGCTTGGCCATATTGAGTTTCTACATATCTTGGTACCGTTATGTAATATCCCAACATGCTATTATATCTACATGCCGCTGCTATAATATGACATATCAAAAATGGATTTTTTATAAGACGATTTAACCCTTTTGATAAATCTGAAAAATAATAAATTACCATTAAAAAGATCCATTTTTTCATATTGAATAAATTTTTTACAGTTTATTTATAAAAACCTTTAACAGTTGTGATGATGGACGTTTCTTCGATACTCTCCGGATTGTTTTTCTTCATTAAAGTTCGAGGAAATAAAAGTAATAAAAAGGAAAAAAATAATAAGATGATACCCAAAATAACAAATCCTAGCCACCAAGCTCCAATCCATCTCGGATCGTTTCTGCCGAAACCAGGATCATCTGGGAAAACAAATCGTCAGAACTATTTATTTTAAATTTAAATCAATATTCTTAATTTTTATTTTACTCACCAAAGGGATTTTCGTAATATTTTAAGCAGATAGATGCTAATAGATAACCAAATATCGATCCTAACAACCTGAAAGCTCCAAGTATACCTATTAATTGATATAAATAAATATTAAAAAATTAATCGTATTTATAGCATGAAATATCGCAATAAAACTTTTATATTTTCAAAAAAATTTTCAAAAAGAATAAATAAATAAATAACTTTTACTAAAATCATGATTTTACACCTAGATGGCGGCACCAGTAACTGTAAGCACAATATACTGTATTGTATTGTGAGTATCGCTTTTTAAATAAATCTCATAAGGTTTCTGTAAAAGGGATACAGTATTTAATAATATAATATATAGTTCTTGATCAATTCGGCCATCACACAACATGTAATAATAACAGAATGTAATCGGAACTAAAAATTTAAAAGGATAAGAACATAAAATTATATAGGCCTATGAGATCAAAAAAACGACATAACAACAGCTTGAAAAAGAAATACCTAATATTATGTAAATTGATACAGAAAATCAAATATTCTGATGAGGAACGAAGACAATTTAGACCTTCAACTCGAAATGCATTTATTCATTGGAAAATAAAAGATTTTTAAAACTGTTGTTGTTGTTTGAAGGCCGAGTTGGTAAAGAAATAGATCAGAAGGAAACTATAAACGAACAGACCATGGACAAAAATTTGCAGATAATAAACAGTATTACGAATTTTAAAAAATTCAAATTTAAAATATAAAATTAATTTTTATTTATAACCCCTTTTATAAATCATGCGCTAATAAAACTACCTATTTTATAATGTACAAATTCGATAATAGATGGAATTTTACTATTATTTTACTATATAAATATCAAAAATATTAATTAAATTACTTCATAAATCATCATTTTTAGTTCATTATATGAAAGTGCAAAATATATTTTTAAGTAAATTTTTATTGGTTTTCATTAAGTGATGTAATCATTAAAAGCTACTAAATGGATACAATATTTAAGGCTACATCATAAATTACGTAATATGAAATCATATGGTATCCAAATGTTTATTCATATTATATAAAATTATAGATAAAATGTTTCTCATTACGATATTACCGCAATAATAATCTCTTCAAATTCGTGTTACTGAAACAATTTAGATAAAATTTTGTCTTAAATATGTCAGTAAAAATTAGGACAACTAAAAAACTGTTTATCTATAAAATCTTTCTTTCTAAGGTAAGTTTTTCACACTTTTTTAAATAACAAAGCAGGAAAAAACTTCTCGAAATATAAAATAATGAGAAAAATAATTTGAGAAAACGTTTTCTTTGTTCATCCTACAAAGTAGTTAAAATATTTTTACATTTCTGTTTTTAATATACTGTATATTATTGACTTGGCATTGTTATGTAGATCCAACTCAATTTAATCATATCAAATTTAATTAATACTAATAAATTTAATCATATAAATAAATATTAAGATCTCCAGATTAGAATTCTGGTGATCTGCAATATCAGTAGAAGGAATTTAGTGCAGCTTTATATCAGTGATGCTTAATAATTTATATAAATTATTACAAATTACAATATTATTTATAAGTAACTGTAGATCTTCAGTTATCCTAAAATCATAAAATAATATTATTTTAAATATTTGAAAATAATTAAAGTAAAATTAAAATTATTTAAAAGGAAAAACAACAATAGCAGCGATGCTCAACATTAGACAAAGTCACTGGTAGACTAAACTAGGTTTTAATTTTCAATTCGTTATTTATAATTTTTAGTAATGGTAACTTGGATTTTCAACTGCAAACACTAAAACAAATGTCAAAAATATTATTTAAAGTAATTACGGTATTTTATTTATTTACTTTAAACTGAGATAAGTTTGCAGAACTATTTAAGTTAACAATTCTGCAAACTTATCTCAATTAGCAGAACTGTTAACTGAGATAAGTTTGTTAATAGTCATATATAAAATTTAGCGATATTTCAATATGATTTTTGGAATTTTTTGAAATGTGTAAAAATTATAAATTTCATTTTAATTCACTCGATTATGGATTTTCTTTTTGCTAGAAAGAATTATCAATAATATTTTTCTTTTTTTTTTGTTTAATTAATTTTTCTAGAAATAATTTAAAATATTTTACATTATTGGAGAACAATCTAAAATAAAAAGTAATTCGGTTGATTTATTTTTAGATACTTTATAGATTTCGTTGGATCATTTGTCTACATACTTCATTAAATTGTCTTACTTACATTCAATAATGGTGTTCATTTGATTACTGTTACTACTGAAGGTTTCCTATATAATTATACGAATTCCTATATAAAAAGTGTCGATCTAAATAAATTATAAAACATTTTTTTTTTTAATATTTAAAAATGATTTCTGCATACGAAACAGTCTATTATTGATAAATTTGTTTTAATAGAAAAAAAATGTAACTGTTTACAACTTCAATATCCATGTAAACATATAACTCAAAGATTATTAGAAATATTTTAAGTATAGGTCTATAACTTATTAAATATCTGTTAGATATCCTTAAGTAAACGTTTATTCACTATAGTTAACCATAATAATTGCAAATTAATATTTTTAGCTAACGATAAATCTTTAGAGCAGGGGTTCTTAATCATTTTTGTTTCATGGATTCCTTTGCCTGTTATATGAAGGCCACGGACCCTTTCTCAATATAATATTTTTAAATATACAAAAAAATTACAAAGAAAACCAATTATATTAAAATATAGTTAACAAAATTAAAAAAAAAAAACATAAGACATTAATATGTTTTCCTTTCTTAGCACATTGAATAATAATAGGAAAGTTCAAGTTACATTTTATTTATTCAAGACATAGATACAACTAATACTACTGTAATTTATTGCATACATTTATAAGAGAAGGAATTGCTAGATTTAATTAACGATCAGTGAAAATAAAGATAATGAGTTTTTTTTTTTTTCTCATTCAAGCTCATGGACACTCAAGGAATCCGTGGATCACTGGGTAAGAACTCTGCTTTAAAGAAAGTTTGTTATTAAAATTATTAGGCTTATAATATGTATATATATATATATTGAACGATCATGCTATATACTAAAGTAATAAATACAATAACCGAAAGTGAAAATCGATATTAAACGTTAGTCTAATCGCTTAAAACAATTATTAAAATAAATCTAGGTGTTTATCTTTCATACAAATATATCTATGAATAAAATTTGATTAAATAAATCGTTTTAAAAATTACTGTTTCCTTTTATTTATAGGCGAAACTGAGCGCAATAAATGATGATCAATTTTTATTTAAAGCTAAAATGTGTATAAAGAAATAAATGATGAAATTCGTTACAATATATATACCTAATAAATGGCAACATTCGTTATATTTTTAGTTTATCGTATTATTAAATATCAGAAAACTTTGTAAGTTTGACTGCAGAGAGAATAATGACAGCGATTATTCAAGTAAATATGGATTTTTGAAGTATCCTTTATTTGAAAAATAATAATTTTACGCTTCTATTTTCTGCATAATATTTTAAGAAATTAGTGCAATTTAAAAGAAATAATTATCTCATTATTAGAAACTTCGTTAAACTTTCAGAAATTTAATAAGCGGAAGAAAAATGTGCTATTTTTAATAATGATAAAAGGAAGTTAATCACATAAATTAAAGAGATTATTTATAATTAAAAAAAAACTTTAAAAATAGAATGAAGTATTGGAAATGCTTACTCACCCAGATACATAGGAGAATTTTTTTTTTTTACATTATCGTCGAGATATGGTGTTCCTATTGTGTAAAAGGCGGTCGAACCAAATCCTTTAAGAAAACTTCCTAGTATAAAGCACATAACAGCTGGTAGCGTAATTGATTTTTCATCACATTCTTTCGTTTTGGGTCTGAAGTCACAAAATTCTTTTTCTGTAGAATTTCTATTCCAAGTTAAGTCAGAATCGGTAAAGTGACTGGCAGTTCCGTAGATAAAGTAAGGAATAGCGGATATGAAATAACTAATTACTACGATGAACATGCCACCAGCGATCCATCTCGGTCTGTTAGCATTCGCTTTACCACCATAATATCCCACCAAAACGCTCGTAATAATTGGACTAATGTTATCAGCAATAAGTATTAAGCCTGTTATTTTGCTCTTGAATGAATATCGTTTCTCGATAGTCGATAATATACCCGCTACGTATGCAAAATATGCGCCTTGAAAAATTCCCACAATACAAAATATGATCAAAAATGTCTTGGGATTGGCAAAACGTTGTAACCAATGTGGCTTCCATCTGCCTAATCCACATTTCGTACTGTCATCGTTACTTCTTCCTACAAAAACGGGAGTGTATCGTTGAGGTTGTTTGATCATGTTTAAATTCTGTAAAAAAATAAATACATTAGAAAATGTATTAACCTGATCAAACTCGTCTAATAGTTAGTTATCATAAAACTTAATGACGTTTTGCAATTGAGATAAGAATTTATCTGTAGAGACTGGATTGTCAGTGAACTTTGCTTCTTTCTGTATAAATATCAAAACTCGAATCAGGTTTTCAGTTTGATGTGCTAAAAATGTTGCTATTTAAAAGATTTATAAATATGTAACTATTACCATATTTTACTGTATACTTTATATCTTAAGTTCATTTATATAATAAACTTACGAAGAGAGGAAATATATTGGACCTTTTTTCATTAATGATTGCATAGCACCATTTAGCAATGAAATTAGGTTGGGAATAATTATGAATAAAAATTATAATTATTTTATTTATTAGAGATAAACAGACAAGACTTAATTGACAACTTTTATCAATTCTTAATTATAATTTTTATGTTTCTAAATTTTTATATGGATAAAATTTGCTAACTAGAGCTTAATTATATATAGAGCTTAATATTTATATGTTATCTGATAATATTAACTTTCTTCCAGATAAATCTCACTATCAATAGATTTTTATCATATAACGAAATTCATTAGAATCGAGAATTTTCCATCATATATCATTTAAGTGATTTTTATTCACCTTTGAATTTTATTGAATATTTTTATCATCACAATGAAATTTTCTTACAACTTTCATATCTTTTATTTCAATTAAATTTACTACGCTTTAGATTCCTAAATATTGTTGCAATTCGCATAACTGGTCTAGTTTAATATTTTTAAATTGAGAAAATTTTTCGTGAAAAGCATAGTAAATAAATATAAATTATTGAGACTATAATAAGAAAATAATGCCTGATAAAATTCTGGTGTAATGAGAAATTTGAAATCATTAAGAATAATAAACTAAGAATAATAGAATTCGAAACAAAATTTAGTACAGCATCTCATAAAAGAGATTCATCAATAATAATGTGAAATACCATAAATTTTTATGAAATATATTTTTCTTTAATGATAAGATTCTAAATATCTAAATAATTTCTTTATGATATAAAAAAGTCATCACTATTTGAATCTGTGTCTATATCAAGTTTATATAAAATTTTATCAATTTAATTTACTAATATAGGCCTATCCATGATTTTTTGGTAAGGGTTGAGCAAGTAAATTCAACACTTATGATTTTGATAAGAAGAATAAAATAACATGAAAATTTTTCTTAATCAAATATTCTTAATTTTTTATTAAATAAATTATAAACAAAAACAATAACAAAATAATATTTATTTTCATAATAGCAAACTCTATTGTAAATGCGACTGGTGAAATGTTTTCTAATTACAAAAAAGATGAAATTTTCTATCGTCACCGGTTTCATATGCCGAATTAAAAAGTATCAGATTATAGCAAATGTTATGAGTATAAATTGTAAAAAGTATTGAATTACATGGATTATGCTTCACTTCCAAATTTTCAAATCGAGTCAAGTTTATTTTGAAATCCGAATAGAATCGAATCTTATTTTGAAACTTGACTCGATTCGAACTTTGAACAGATGGCACATCTCTATCATATGTTTGTTCATCGCAAACACATTTTCGATAGAATTTATACCAGCTTTCTACCCTAATTAATTTCGGAATGATATAAAGTAGTATGGTCAAAATGTAGAATATATTTTTCATTTAGAATAAAATAATTAGATTTTCTAGTAACAATTGGGAGAAAATAACTTTTGAAAAATAAAATTTAAGATGTTTTCAAAAAGAAATCGAAATAATAGCAATTTTGATATTACTATAACTTATAATATTTTAGAATATACTATATTCTCAACTTTTATAAATACAGTATTTTGCTAATTTAGAATTAAATTTAAAAAAATTACATTTATTTCAATGAAAATTTACACATTTCATTAATAGTTTCATAATAAGACAAAGCACACTAAGAATAAATAATATTTTCAATAATACTTCAAAATATTTGCTATTTTAATTAAATTTTTATTACTTTTAATTCTCATAAATTTTTTATGATATAAATTTATGCTAAATTCACATAGAACAATGCAATTGACGGTTTTTACATTTAAAACAGTTTCATTTAAACATATAATAGATCAGTATTGGACAAATTTTTTTGTTTGGGTGCCAAATAAACAATTTTAGTAAAAGATGTATGCAGCATTATTAAATCATAACATCATAATTACTTTTTGGTATTTAATGACGTAATACACAAAACTTTGTATTATATAAATAAAAAATATGGTCGACTGAATGGCAGCAATGGAAACATGCTATATTGTGTTTCCATTCTGGAGGATCTAGTTTCTAATTTTAGGATGGTGTTCAATGGGCAGAGGCTAGTCCCGTTGAATGCCATCTTCCACTGATTGCTGATCGGTTAGAGACGGCCTGTGGTGATAAAAATGATTAGAGACGGCTTAGGGGATAGAAAATGGCATTGAACTTCACAGAAAAAAATATGAAATTTAACATTACCCATTCACTAATTCAGTGGTTTCCAAACTTTCTGTGTCTGCGTTCCCCTTTTTTTCATAAAAAATTGGAT
Organism: Androctonus mauritanicus; assembly: GCA_011317285.2. Taxonomy (NCBI): domain Eukaryota; kingdom Metazoa; phylum Arthropoda; class Arachnida; order Scorpiones; family Buthidae; genus Androctonus; species Androctonus mauritanicus. The sequence goes on along the minus strand of WUQG02406862.1, from coordinate 5,212 downwards.
CGCCCCCTCATTTTCATAACAGTCTGATTTTATAAATATTTTCTACTTACAATTTAATATTACAAAACAGTATATCATATTTCGTTTAAATAAAATTCTTATACATAAAAAATATATATTTATTATGATGTAATAATTTTTAATACAATTAAACAAATTTAAAAAAATACGAAAACTAGAATACATGTTTAATACAACATAATATTTATGATGGGTGGGCTTGTTTTTCAACAGAAATTCTCTCAAATCGAGTGTCATGGAAGGTATTGCTATTCACCATTCTTTTTCAATTACTAAACGAGATCGTTATTTTGTCTTTACAGCAGAAAGTTTCTGCTGTGTTTTCTGCTGTAAAGACAAAATATGTTCTGTGTACAGTACATATATCCAGTACATATACATGGATATATGTACTGTATTTATAACCCTTTTGCTGATTCATTTTTTTCGATACCAGTTTGAATTTATTTTTTGCTTATTTGTCTCAGAAATGATGTTTTTGTTAATTCTTGCCTGTCCTCTTTGCCATAGACTAGCGCCTCACAGTTTGAAAAACACTGCACTAATTAATACAGAATTAAAATTGTATGCTGCAAACTATAAAAGAGATTTTAGAAACTATAAAGGAGATTTTAGAAGTTCGAATAAACATGATTTTTCTATTGTTTATTCCAAAAAATTTCGCCTTAAAATCATGCTAATACAATTTTTTTATTTTTTTATTTACAATAAAAATAGCATAATTTTCCTCTTATATTTTTTTGTAAAAGTAAAAATTGTTTTAATAAATACAGTGAACGTAAATATTTATAATAATTACCTGTAAATATAGTAAGCTAAAGTTCTTCACTCTATGAGTTATACTTTTTTATAAATAATTGGAAAGGATAAAAATTATACAAAATTTTTTACATTGTTTGTAAAAAATACAACTCATGGAGCGGAAAACTTTGACTCACTGTATCAGTGACAACTGGCGATTGTCATTAATGGATAATTTGAAGATAACATGGAGATGTTAGCTGATTATTAAAAGCATATTTATTTATTTTTGTTATAATAATAATAATAATAATAATAATAATAATAATCGGTTTTCGAGTTTTTTAAAAAGTGCTGTATTTTGGCCATTACTACAATAGATTATTAAATATTTTCTATATTTATGTAAATGTTGCATAGTGACTTTGCTATCCGACTCAGATTATCTGACATTCGCTTTGAAGATTTTTAAATATTTGGTTGTTATATTTAGAGCATCCGCCAAAATATTGAATAAGGCAGAAATTTGTCCGATGTCAAGAACTTGGGTTAGATGGTATCGACTTTTGACAAAAAGGTATTTTATTGGTAAAAAGGTAAATATCGAAAGATTCGTAAGTATGTAAGCACAATAGAGTAATTATTGTTTTGTGAGAAATTCCCAATTGAACAAGAATGTTAGAAAGCGCAGAAAGCATGTTCATTAGAAATAATGTTTCCAATATTCGAGAGGCAACGAAACAGATCAATGATTAACTAGGCATATTTTTTCGTAATCATATCTCATTTGCATAACAGTATGTGCCAAGTAAATTAATTTGCATATCTCTCTGCTCTCAATTCAATATAACTGTGAATATCAAATATGTCATCTGAATCAGAGAATATCTTTGAAAGCCTAGTCACTGTCGATATTCGCAGATGATAGTTGAGATGAATAATGATGTGACATTTAATGATGCAATGATGTTTGAAAAATAATATGAGTGATTTATTACCCAAAGTAAATAAAATACAATGCAGTTTTTTCATAAAAAGAGTGTAGAAAAATTCGATTTTTCACATGAAAATAGTATATTTGTGGATTTCTCCGGCATACGATAAGAACACAAATAGTCTTACCTAGCCTAGATTCCCTTGTTTATTTAACTTTCTCTTCCCTCTTATATATAATACTGGATAATCAAGTTTCGCTGTATTCTTTCCATGATTCTATTACACAGGAATAGTAAATAAAAAGTTTATTTCTCAAATTCTAAAGTCTTTAAATTAAAATTTTATTTAAAAGCCATTTGATCTTAGCAAGATCTGATAAAGAATTATAATAAATTTAAAGCATATAAATATAATATTAATTACAGAAATTTTACGATATATTTTCTCTTCAATTATCACTGATGATAATTTTTGTTTTTTTTTTACTTTTCTATATTCTTGAAACCAGTAACATTGATATATCAAAACAGCATGATTTTGTTGAAGCAAATACCAATGAATAATAAATAAATTGGTATGGAACAAAATTCATAAAGAATATTTAAAAGTAGCCGTTAAAATTATCATAAATGCTACATCGAATTATCCGGATTGCATGGTGTTGCCTGGATATTTCCGATGTATAATTTTCATTTACTTGAATTAAAGCCGATCATAGCTACTGTTATGAAGCTGTGACATCATTATTATGAAATAATGTCATATTATTGTTTCGCATTTATGATATTATCCATTGTTACATCGTGTATTACATGCGTAATCGCAACACTTGTCAGAATGCTGTTATGTAAAGATGATTCATCTTTGCGGTCCTTTGATCCATTCTAGAATTATTATACTAAACCTTAATATATTGCATTTCAATGGTAAATCTTCTTGGTAATTCAAGATTGAAATTTAAGCAAAAATCTGAAAATTTGAACACACACTTTCACTGTCATTCAGAAATACTGAGAGTTAGATAAGTTTTGGCCATGTTGGCCTCTCAGGGACTTTAGACGTGCTGCCGAATTTTCAAGGTCTCTTTTCCGATTCATGCGATGATATGATTGATATAGTTAGGTATTACCTTTATTATTATGAATTTTTCTATAAAAGCACTAATGGAGAAGGTATGATTTTAGGAAAAAAGAATATCTTAGCTAATATATTCTCGCTACAGCTAATTAAAATATTAAGATAGTGGAAAGGATGCGTTAATTATGATAGAAAAAAAATGTCTTATGGAAAGAGACTACAACACTGACTTTGGGATAGAATTTTTTTAATTTTAGATAGAATTTAAATAAAATTTTATACTTTTTCAATATTTTTTATTGTTGAAGTGTAAAAAACACGATATATGAAAAAATACTTAAAAATAAAAGTTGAGATAAACAGTATATGCATTCAAAAAAATTCAGAACACCGGAACAAAAATTCGGAAAATCAGGACAAATCCTGGGAAACCGGAAGGACAGCCTTAATTTAAGAATAGTAGTGAGAAAAAAATTTTCGAATAAGAATTAACAACTATTGAAAAAATACAATCTTGATGGTATTAGACTACTATGAACAAAAAATGACCTATAAAAATAAAATTTCGAAATTAGATTATTGCAGCTGAGAGCTAAATTATTATTATTATTATTGTTGTTTTTTTGTTTTACACAACAGAAATTTGTAATTACTTCGATAAAAGATAAAAAGATGTATATGCTTAGATGAAAACCTTACAAAACTGTTTAAATAGCTAGAAGCAGAATTCTAAATTACAAACATGGACGATCAGATATATTATCATTTAATTTTTGATAGCATATGAGAAATTTTTAATGAATCGTGATATAAACACTCAAGAATATAAACAAACTGAATTTTCGTTTATTCTTACATTCTATAACACAGAGACATTTTAACTTATTAAACTTATATTTTTTAATAAAAAATTAATATTTCTCGAAAATAGATAAGTAAAATTTTAATAGTTCATATAATTTATTTATTTTTTTATTATAACTCAACTAGAAAGCATTTGCTGATGTCAAAGAACTCCATTTTCAAAATAGATATACAGTAAAAGAGAAACTTGTCGATATGTCACTCATTTTCATTGATCGTTACTTGTCTCTGACCAAGTTTAAGGTCCCTGTATTGAGCAACAGCGGTTCGTTGAAAGACTAAGAAATCGAAAATAATATTCGAATTTTTGCCACTCAAAAATATTATTACTATTTAATTATTTGCGATTAATTAAATTATAAATAGTTTCTATTTTTTCTAAATTTAACTCTTAAAAATTAATTCTAAGTTTGATGTTTTTATATTGTTTATTTTGCAATAGATTAGATATCTATTTAAAAAAAAGGAATAAATTAGATTCTATTAAATATATTAATGTGTAGAGCTTAGTTGTATGTGTTTATCAGGATGTTTATATATTTTGTGAATATCATAGTACTGTATCATAAAAATTAACCAAGAATATTGATAATTTAAAAGATAAGTAATTAACTCTTTTATTTATTCAGAATAATGTTTAACAGCACAAATAAGAGAACATTAAAATCAAATTTAAATGGCATTTTTAATATTTCATACAGTAAGCCGTTTATAGTAATACAAGCTACAAGAATCACATTATAGTGCAAATTACATGCAAAAAAAATTAAATTACAGAATAAATAGTAAAAATTTATTCGAAATATAAAAACAAGAAAAATTAAATTATATAAAATTTTAATGTTAAAATATACGTTTTTGAAATTTTATATACGCATAATAATAAATCAAGAAAATTAAAAATTACAAAGTAATTTTGTTTTAAACATAAAGAAGGCATTCTACGGTTTAAAGTTGATTTAGAGGCTGCATTTAAATAAACAGCTTAGTATAAACAAGAACACAGATAATATTCTGCTTGAAAGAACATTCACCTTGATTTATATAGTGATAAAATGTAAAACTGATTTTTGTATGCACAACAAATAAATGTAAATAAAATTGTAGCAATATTCTAGCTACCTACTCTGCTTGTATTTATATTAATCTATTTCGACAATAAATAATTTGTACTAGGATATACAATACATTAAAAATGTTAGCATTTTCTAAAAAAAATCACATAGAGGAAAGTGCCCAAAACCGGACCCCCATTTTGTTTTTGATTTAAAAAAAAAAAAAAAAATAGAAAATAGTAAAAAATTATGTTTTAAAAGCATGTAATATTTACTTTATAATGTTATGTACCATTTACATTTTACTTTTAGAGCATATAATTAAAAGTTAGTGTAAAAAAAAAATTATTTTAAAAAATCTTACATTTTGGCGATTTGAAAAATAGTTGCCGGACCCCTTGTAAAAATAATCAAAATAAGACTAGACAAAATTAGAAAAGTGTATTAAATCAGAGAAAACATATTCTAGTTTCAAAGTATAAGTGTAATATAACAATTACAGGTTTTACTTTTTTAAA
>WUQG02406851.1:0-16757 GCA_011317285.2 Androctonus mauritanicus | reverse complement strand
CCCACTACTCCCATTCCTGTTAATTTACTACCTCCTTTCCTCCACTTTTCCTGCTATCTCTATTACTATTGCCAGCATTGTATTCCTTTATAAATCCTCCAAACTAACACTTAAAAGTTTTTTTTTATTATTCGCATCCTATTTAGAATAAAATTCGAGATCGTCGATAAAAAAAATAATAAACAAGATTAACTCAAGTATTGAAAATAGATTTATGAACATTTTTTCTTTCGAGTACCGTATAAATGGCTATAAAAATAATTCGAGTTATTTAAGCAAAACGGCACGAAAGTAAACTTCCATATCACTTTACTCCTACTTTAAACTTGGATAAAGTTTATAAAATCAACTTACTTTATTGATGTCTGCTTTTGCATCGAGACGTCTGGACAAAAGTTTCATTAAGCTCTCTGTTTACAGTTTAATATCAAAAGCACTACTTCTGTTTTCCAGTAATAACATCCACATACTGTAGATTTCCAATTCAATAATTCATCTCCAGAAAGAGCAACTATTTCGTCTTCATATAAACTTCGACAATTCATAAATAAATTAAGAGACGATCTAAATAAAAATAAAAAAAAAAGTAGTTCGAATAATGATTAACTTCAAAGGAAACCGCCGTGAGATATTCTTAAGTTTCTTGTTAAATTTTATGGGTAAACTGCCAAGGATCTTTAAAAGTTATGCCAGAAATAAAAGAAAAATCAGTATAAAAGAAACTGTTTTAGCAACAAAGTAAATCTGCTAATGTAAAAATGACAAGAGTTGATTTAAAAATAAAAAAAAAAATAAATTATGTAAAATAATGAGAGTTAGTGTGATCTATTAATAAACTTTCAAGATTGGCATTTGACTCTATTAACTAAGATTTGACATTTGTGAAGATGTGTGAAGATTTGTGATTATAAAGTATTTAATTGTGGTCAAAACAGTCTTATATTCATCATCGATGATACGGAGTCGTTAAAAAGTCTTTGGACGTAGAGAGAGACGATAGATGCAAACACGTAAACGCTTTATAATGAATGTAAAGCTTTAATTTTTTTTCTGTATTTAAAAAAAGTGAAAATTAATTCGGTTATGGAGAAAAATCGTTATGCGAGAAAATGATAAATTTAAAGCAGCAGTTTAATTTTATATGCAAAGTATGTAAGGAGAAGAAGTATAATAAAACATGTTTGACAAGAAGGAGAGGCATAGCGTATAACTTGGCTACCTTGACAGCCATTATCTGTCTCCTACCTCCAACACGACACATAACAGACATGTGTATTGTCTAGACATTTTAACGAGTCAGGGACGTTATATAATAACACAGAGCTGGGTTATTTCCGGGTATTTTCTATCAGTCTCTCTCTCTCTTGCAATACTGAAACTTGGCTAATGAATTTAACCGAAAAGTTATTCGGGAATAATTTGCGTGAAGAGTTTTTTATTTTCGTTTTATTTTATCTATTTTATTTTGCTTTCGATTGTTAAAAATAAATATTTCTCTACGTCTCCGATTTTCATTTTTCGTGATTAACGTATAAAAACCTAGCGAGTATCGGTCTGGTGCACGAATTATTACACATAATTTTATGTCATTTTAAGTGGAGATAATATTTATTTTATACGATAAAATTCCTATATTACATGCACATTAACCAATGCGAACGTCCAAAACTTCAAACGATAAAAAATAAAATGCGGTTTTTAAAAAAAAAAAAAAAAAAGAGTTGATCGGACGTATCTGTAAAGTAGGAACTGCAGTTTTTGAATGGTAAAAATTCGAACGGACGGGTTTTTTTTTTTTTTCCTTATGTTAGAACTATAAAGTTGACGTAAATAAGAATATTTTGATGGAAACCAATCTTCTGTTTCTTGACAGATCCGTTTTCTGCAAATATTTTTTTGCAATTCTCATTCGAGCGAAAATATTTCCGACAAGACTTCAGTTTGTCAGATGAAAAGCTGACAGTTTACTGTTTGCATGTGTTTGCCTGGGAAGAAACAGAATTGAATAACTTGTCATTTCAAATGATGTATGACTCCGAGAAGAGAAGGTTTGCCATAAATCAACAAATTTTCCAAATGCTGCATTTAAATGATAAAAAAAAAAAAAAAGAAAACTGTTATTGTTTTATGAGGATTTTTGATACCCCAACAACGCGTTAGAACTTTATAATTGTTCGGTAATACGATTCTTTTCGTTGTTTTTTTTCCTTTTTTGCTTCTTTTCTGTTGTCTGTGCCTCATCCGATCTGCACAAGTAGGTTGTAACTTGTTAACATTGAAACAATGCCCGAAAAATTGCCTTTTGAGTATCGTTACTGCGGTTTTATTGCTCTTATTTTCGTTCCAAGTGCTCTTAAATGCAGTATTTAATTGAAGGAAGGATATTATAACTTGATTGAATACCCGTTTCAGTAGATGAAACCGGGATTCTATCTTCTCAAGAATGAGATAAATCTAATCAAAGAGGAATGAAGATATTTTTTTCTTTCTTTCTTTCTTCACAGAAACCTGTAAGAAGAACATTCAAAAGAGGAGGTCCGCAGTGACATACAGACCCGCATTTTGATGGACAAGTGATGTGGCGTGTAACTTTCTTCTTTCCGGATGTTAGCCAGCTAAAGTCAACACCAAAGCTTGACTAAGTCAGTAAACGAGTGATTAATGAATAGATGCGTTAAAACTATTTTCGGTGTCAGCATCTTCAGTTGGTGTCAGGTTCATCTTTTGCAATTAATGTGGTAGCCTCTCACGACACTTATATCCAGATTGTCAACAGCGATAATGGAAGATTGATAATAGAAGATATATATAAATATATATATATATATATATATTTCTCTCTCTCTCTCTCTCTCTCTCCTTTCCTAGTTTCGGGAATTTTTCTATAATTAAGATTCAGAATTTTAAACATTTTAATAAGTTTGTTCTAGATCGAATAACACTGCTGCATAAGTGAGAGAAAAATTAAGAAAATTCGTTTCAGATTTATGGTTTGACTTTTGCCACGACAATCGTTGGATTTGAATTTTCGTCATCAGTAAGAGTCGCTGTGGAAAACAGATGTTTGTGTCTGCTTCAATAGCGGACCCAAAAAATAAAAAAATAAATAACTTTCTACGTTGTTACGGCCCACATCACGGTTCAGAAGCTATTGTTGTGAAAAAATCTGTAGGTTTGATATAAAAAAAGAAAGAAAATGGACATTGTTTTCTTTCGTGTTATTTCATATCAAAGCTTGCTTGATTTTAACATTCAACAATTTGCGGTAGATTTAATTCCCATAAACAAAGCTGTCGATAAACTCAATAATAAAGTCACAATATATATATATATATATATATTATTACCTATATATATTATAGGCATTTAGTGCAACGACCTTTATAAGGGGAACGTCTCTGAGTAAAGTTCAATAATGCTTTTCACGAACCAAATATCAATAAAGTTTCTACTCTCTGAGGACATCATCTAGATCAGTTTTCTTTCCTTTATTCTGTTGGCGCCTATTATAAGATATCTCTCCTCTAGCAGAACAACAAAAGTCATGATTTTCCAAGGAAAAAAAATAACATAAATATATATATATATATATGTGTCTCTGCTACATCTGATCTAAACCGAGTGGAAAATATTTGAAATCTCTTTAAGATACGAAATAAAAAAGTTAGATTTACTTTTGTTTATAAAATAAAATAAACTCGTAACAACGAGAATTCGCGCTATAACGAGTGTTTCTTTATACCGAATAACGCAAATGCTTGTTTGAACATGTTTCTACCTGTGAAACGTACGTCAAGTTTTCAAATAAAACTTACGCCTGCTTAAGTTTCTAATTGGTTATTCGTTTTTTTTAAACAGGCCAATAGAAGAGAACATTTACTCGAAATGGAGGATTAAACTGTAAAAGAATGTTGTAGAATTCTGAATTCTATTCTATATTAAAATAGATATAATGGTTTTATTTGTTCGATATTAAAATTCATTAATTCACAAAAGCCAAGCATTATTCGAGAAGATACTTAACTGCCTCGTATCTTCATTATTTGATCCTTTTCATCAGGCCGATCATTCAAATGAAGAGATAAACTTTTGTTTATCTATCGATCACTAACTCTTTGTGCTACTTTAAATATGTTTGAATTATTTAAACTGCATTAAAGATACATAAATTTCTAAAATTAAATACGGCTTTATCTGTCTTAAAAGCTTAAAACAATTAAGTAAAGTTTAAATTATTAAGTTTAAAATTATGATCGAATAATATTTTTTTTTAATATATATATAATCTAAATTAAATCACGCCTGTCGTTATCTTATTGGATAATTTTAATACTTATTCGATAAAACTTTTGTCTTATTGGCTAAACTTATCTTAAAACATAAATTAAACACGCCCACTTTATGTATTTCCGATTAGAAATATTTAAATCTTTCGATAAAATGGCAAAAAAAAAATTTAATTTTAAAAATTGACATTTGAAAAAGTTTTTTAATATTTCATAATAAAATTAAATGCTATACAATAATTTATTAATCAATATTTGCTGTAAAATATAATAAAAACTTTATCATTAAAAATTACTTAGAATGCTTATAAATTAATTTTTTATGAATTAAAAAATAAACCACGCCTCTTTATTCCTGTTGGAGACAGAATTTTTAAAAGGACCAATCGACATCAAGCAATATAAAATCGTATTTTTTAAAATACTTTTAAGAGTGTTTTTAACGAGTAAAATAGACGGACAAAGATAAATTATGATTATTTTGTGCGTATAACTCACTGATTTTCACACAACTTTAAATGACAAAAATAATAAACTGTCTAAAAACGATTTTATTAAAAAAAATAATAATAATACTGGAGACCAATTTACTTAATAGTTTGTCGTTACGATTATGCTGTATATTTGTAAATATTTTAAAGTTTTCTTTCTCCATTTTAATAAGCTAATAGTTTAACCGCACAAAACAGGGGATATGGTCGAAGTTTTGGCTATTTCCAGACAGTCTTTATGGCTTTTTCTTTCTTTATGATATTTCCAGACGTTGAATTTGTAATGATCTCCGTCCTTGAAATATTACGAACATAATCACAAACGATGTACTTTAATAATCTATCGTAATTAAAAAAACATTATTGGACTATCTCTGATATACACCAGCACTTTATCTATAGAAAAGGCACATAAATCATTTTTATACATTTATATTTTAACGTCTCCGGAAAGGCACTCTTGTTATTATTAATTATTAAGAAAAGTTATAAAAAAAAAAATTTATTTGTTATTTAGAAGGAAAAGGTTTATAAATTTCTAGAAGTTTATAAAAAAACTAAACTTGGAAAGTTTAAGGGAGCATTCTTAAAGCCTTAAAGTAATATCGATTTTGTAAGGTTTTTAATGGAGTAAATTCTGAATTGCTTTATTTATTTTGTAAGGTTTTAATGACAAAAGTATGAATTATATACCTTACTGTCTTTATTTTGTAAAGTTTTAATGGATTTTTATGGATTATTATGTTTGATTTGTAAGAGTTTAATGAAGCAAAAATATCGTTTACTTTATTTATTTTATAATGTTTTCATTGCATAAACTATAGATCATTTCATTCATTTTTGTATGGTTTTAGTTGAATAAAATATAAATTAATAATATTTTTAAAGATTAATAAAGCAATAATTTCAAAATGAAAGATTTTTTTTTCGGATGTTTGACTAATAAACAAGGAATAAAACAAAACAAAACTTAATTATTTTATTATGTAAAAATTAATTGACAAGAGTAAAATTTTGTATTACTGTACCTGTTATATTTATTTTGTAGATTTTAAGTGAAATAAAAATCTTTTTTTAATTCTATTAATTTGTGTGTGTGTGTGTGTGTGTGTAGTTTCACTTGATTGAAACATAAATTTTTAAGTAAATTTTCTAAGCGAATTTTTAAGTACTGTAATATTTAAGTAAGCGAATTTTTATGTTTAGTATCGGGGTAAAAATACACAAAACTATATTCGCAGTAATCTTGAATAATTTGTTTAAAAATTTTTAAACGAAATTTTTTATTTTAATTAATTAAATATGACAAAAATCGTACTTTTATGGTAGTTATATATCTTATGAAATTTTCTAATTAAAATTTTATCGCTCAGAGACAAATTACTTTCCACAGTTAACTGGATGATAGAACATAAAATATCAGCAGATTGACATCATTAATGTATCAGTAAAACAAGAAATTAGAATGAAAATCGCATATAATTTAACATTCCGCATTAATAAACATTATTATCAAGGTAGCACATCATTGCTTTCTTGTTTTAAATTAATTTCCTCTCTTTTGATTTCTACAGAAGGAGAGAAGGAACGGAAAGTATTTTTCACGATTCTATAAAGTGTACTTGACATCCGTCCACAGAAAACTTTAACTCACAAGTCAGGACATCTCCTGCTTATTTTATCAACGTCTGTTTTGTCAACAGTTTGTAAAACTCCATGCTAATTAGCTTTTCCTTTGTCCGATCAAGGAACCAGTCTGGCAACGATAAAGCACGTTTCTGTTCTTTCCCCATTTTCTTCCCTTTCAAACGCTTTTCGATCAATAAACTGAGAATAAAGAACCAAAAAAAAAAAGTACGGAAAAAAATCCTGTAAAACTTAACAAGATGTTCTACTACTTCGGTTTTCATTTTAATTCCTTATCAAAAAATGGAGACCACACGATTCTAAATAATATTAATAATAATAATATTTAATTATTCTATTAGCACTATTACTTGCATATTTATGCGTAACTGGATTCGAGATGGTATTAACCAAATTAATAATTTAGCAATTTATGCTTCATAACACGTGTTTAATGATTAAAACTGCATTTATCTATTTATGACTATTAATTATAAATTATGTCAATTTATTCATCGTGAAATCAATAAAAAAAAAGAATAAATTATGTTAAACAGTTGTAAAATCGTATAATAGAGTTAAAAAAGTAGAAATTTTATTAAAATTAACATGATATTTTACTCAATTTAATGCTGTTAAAGTTTTGAGTGACTTTATAGGATTTTTGTCTAGACGTATAAGACCTGTTACATCTTCCATTTAATGTCTTAGACGTTTTTCCTTTTTTTTATGTCCTTTTTTTCTGTTTAACAAAATCTGATATCTTCGCTTAACAAAGTGAGGTGTACGAATAATAAAAATTTTATAGATTTATATATAGCTATATATATATATAAACATTATTCTTAAAATCGCTATATTATAATTTGTTTTAAATTTTAATAAATTATCTCTGATTTTTTTTCGACATTTTATTATTTGGATGTAAGCAATTTTTTTTTATGGATTCTATTCACGATTTTGTCCTAATTTTGTGTCCAACCGTTTCGAAATATTAATTTAAAAATAAAGAAAGAATGACAGGAAACACTTATCCGTTTCCTGTTTCACTCAATCTCAAACAGCATCTATCTTACAAAGTTAACTTTGGAGTAACGTGAATATATTTTTCGAGTGAATAAATTAGAACAAAAACAAATATAATTAACGGTTAAACACATTATTCGTTATTTATTTATATAAAAATAAATAATAAGAATAGAATTTTTAAGACATATCTATAGCAACATGCGAAATTCATCTTAAATCAAAATCTCAATCTTGATGTTCAATTATCAATTCTGCCTAAAGGATCTCGTCTTTTAGATTCATTATTTTCATCTTAAAGCCCACCCTTTGCTATTATCTCCTCCTCCAAATTCCATTCATTAAGCTCTCCTATGCAATCATTTATTATCCAGTTGTCATTTTGGGTTCGCTTCCAGTAGTTAAAGTCATTGCTCTTTGTTTTCCTTAACATTAATCTTATTTTTTTTTTAAACTTCTCTTAATCTTATCTACATTCTAGAATATATAAGTAACATATCTTCAATTAACTGAATGTTTCAGTAACTAATTTTTATAAGATAATAACTTAGATGTGATAAAAATTGAAACTTTTTAATTTTAGCCACTCCCATCCTGTTGAATTAAATAAGAAAATTTGTCTACTTTTTTTAAAGATCGGGTTATTGATAACGTAACAAATCTGATTTTATACAGAAGAGAAGATCAAGAGCACTTAAAACTCTTTATACTAGGAGGATTTTAAATCCATAAGTTTCGTGGTAAACAGAGCCAATTTTTCCACTTAACCCCTCTTGGCTTCCATTCTCTATTACTCAGGCCAAATGAATTCAAAAGTGAGCATTGTAGCTTAAAATACAAAATTTTAAAACTTATTTTATCAGAACAATCCTTAAGGCGATGATAAATCTTCCGGAACATCAATTAATCAATGTTGACCATTTTCTTTCTATAATTTGACATCAAAGGATGTTTTGGTAATACAAATGGAACTAAATCGTTCCTTAGATGTCACGTTATTAATAACAGTTAAGATATACCATAACTGAAATTCACTGAAATTTTTTTTATAAACTTTCTTACGATACTTAATTTTCCTTTTTCTCCTCATTTTCAAAAAATAAATCTTCATATATTTTTGTTAGGAGCATATTATAATTTTTTTTAATGAAACTGTCATCAATTTTAAAATTTAATAGGAGTGAAGTTTTTTCTGAGTTTTTTTTTTTTACATTCTTTTATGGATTATATAAAATATACATAATCTTATTATTTTATATAGAAATTTAATATGTTTTAATATCTTTTCTTAAATTTAATACATCAAAAAGGATTGGAATTTTTTTTTTTTTGTAACAAAAGGAACAAAAGATTCAGATTTTGGCCAGATGGCTTCGATTGATGGTGACTTCTTAAAGTGTGCTGCATGTAATGATATTATTAGATGTTCTAAAAGTAATGATCATCTTTATCATCCTTACTGTGTTAATATCTTGGCAAATAAATTCCGCAAAATGTCTAAAGATGTTTTCGACCCATGGATATGCCCTAAATGCACAATAGAACCTTCTAGTGATAACGATATATTGTCGATTCGCAATCATTGTGCTACATCCATTCTTAATATAGCATATAATTAATACATAAATTATTTAACATGTCATAATAAATAGTATTGTAGTAATCAGCATTTTTCATCAATTATTATATGTTGATACAAGCGTATAAAATATTCTTAATTGGTGTGTATGAACTTAAATTCAAAAATCAAAACAGAAATTTCAGATTATGCTAATAGAATATTGTTCAATATCAGCATAGAAATATCATAGTTTTATATCACTTTCCATCTTTGTCAGATACTGAGCAGCATGATATGCCAAAATTCCCATTCTATTTACTTGTATTTATTGAGTTGTCAAGTAAAGAATGGAATAGATGGGCCTAGCCTAGATCATTCCAGATAGAAATCTAGCATTTTTCCAAGTGCTAATTTAGCAGCATTGTCAAAATATGCATATCGTTAAATCATTTTTATACTTTGACATAATTAAAACCTGTTTTTTCTTTTTTCCTCTATAAGATAATTTCAGAAATACTGTTTGAACATATAACCATAGAAAGTTATTATATGCCTATGTTTACTAACACTTGACATAGAAATTTATTGTTCAGCCATCTAAATCTTGTAAAACTGTTTTATACCTATTTCAACAGATTGTATGTCAGTTTTGGATTATTTAATGAAGACGGAAAACATCTTTTTCCTTTATTTATCCTATTGCATTATTGGTATTTGAAATACAGAGATAAAAACTTAATAGGAAAAACCAAGCTCTGTAAGCAAAGAAACTTTTTTATTATGCTAAAACGTTTTCGGGCTATAGGTAAAGCCCCTCTTCAGTACCGTACATTACTTTATATTAGAATATAAAGTAATGTACGGTATTGAAGAAGGGCTTTACCTATAGCCCGAAAACGTTTTACCGTAATAAAAAAGTTTCTTTGCTTACAGAGCTTGGTTTTTCCTATAAAGTTTGTGTTAAAGAAGCAAAGTTGTTCTATCAGTATAAAATAAAAACTTTATTTACTCTAAAAATGTGTATTGTTTTCCAGCAGAAACTTTTACTCTATTTAAATAAAAAATATTAAATGGTGTAATATTTATGCATTACGGTTGACATATTACATCTGATTCATAAGCAATATTATAAAACTAGCACTAGTTTTACACTTGATTTTTCATGTGACGAAAAAATCAGAATATACAGCCGACTAACAATTGGGTGTATATGTTAACTCAATTATACTTACGTATTCAGTTATTTCACTCAAGGACAGAAATTTTCAAATTTTATTGTAAGAGGTAATAATTAAATGCTCACAAAAGTCATTTAAAAAATTTATTCATGTAGCAAAATATCTAAACAATGTTTTCTGAATATCAAATGACTTAATCAAATGATTTAAATTTTTTAGAAATTAAGTTTTTCAAGACTGCATAATTATAAATGAAAACAGCATTGTTATTTCTAGTTTCTCAGAATTTATCAGTTTGAAAGGATATTAAGAAAATTGAACTCCTCAAACTTATAAGTTGCAATATTTAATTTTATAAAAGAAATGTTAAAATACAAGTTACCAGTATAAAATATTTATGCTAAGAAATTATATTTGTTTAATGAACGAGTATTGAAAGTCTCACATTAACATTCTACAATATGCAATATTTATTTTACAGGTTCTTTTATCAATATATAAACATTTAAAATATTAGGCACTGTATTTGTTATAGAAAAAAAAAAAACACTTCACCTGTTGCAATTTGAATACAATGTTGTTTTGAAATATTTATGCACTACACATCAAACATTCTTCTTTGTTTTGGAGAGAACATACCATTGCTTGTTTTTGTTTTTCTTGCTCAACCTTATTTGATATTTCCGTTGTTTTTTTTAAAGCTGTTTTATCTACTGTAAACTGAATTGCATTTGCAGCTGGTTTAGTCCTTAAATAATACATTCCTGTCTTTAATCCCTAAAATTTAATAAATTATATTAGAAATGTAAGTTTTAAATAAATGCAATTTTTATATAAAAATAGATTGTTATTTATTTTTATATAAAAATCGTCATTATTTTGGGAGAGTATTGGTAATTTTATCAATAAAAACAACCTGCAATGTTTTCTAATCAAGGATTAAAAATGTATTTAGAATAATGCACTTTTCATTTTTTATATAGAATTATGTAAGGATTCCTATCAAAGAATTGACTATAAGGATAGCTGTCAAAGAATAGTTATGAAATAACCAAGCACTAACACATGTGAGGGATAGGAATTCAGATTGGATGTGATGTGTCTTTCCTCACTTCTAAATCTCCGGTTTTTCTGTTAAAAAAAAAAAAAAAGAGAGAGAGAAGATGAAAGGAATATGGAGGGGGAAAAGAGAGAGAGAGAGTGATAGGAGAAATACAATAGTGTATTGTATAATCATATCATCAAGCCCATGGACTCTTGTCCCCTATAAAAATAAGTCATAATGAAATAACACACGCAAGTGTCGGGTAAAATTAATGAGATGACGACATCTAAAAGCAATAAAAGATAAACATCCTGCCTTTTCCCAAGACAGGTGAAAGCAAAGGTCAGTGTTACTGGGGCTCATATATAAGAGCTCTCGTGTAGTGTGGCAGACCATTCATTTGTTCATCGATCATCTGAAAGATTATCTGATCCAACAGCATCTCCACAATTAAGGAAATAGCCTATGACATCGTTCATTGTTTCCATCATTCTCTTTCAACAAACATTTTCTTCAACTACTCCCATAGTAAAATTGGCAGTGCAAGTGAACCAGAACTGTAACCATCTTTTCCAGATTATTCTTAACATTAGAGGTATTATCTCTCTCTCAAAATTATTGGGATATACTTTATTTAAAAGAGAGATTTCTTTTTACAAAGGAAGTTATTGGTTTATTTAAACCATAGTCTGTGTTGTAAACCTACCCTCATCACCTGTCCTTACCCAAATGCACCATTCACTGCAACAAGGCCTAATGTGTGTCAATTTCGTCTGTTTGTCTCGCATGCTTCACACACGAGAGGTTTTACAATATTTAATGTATAACATTTTCAACTTATTTTTCAGGTCCTCTTCAGCACATAATGATAATAGAACATTTTAAAATGTATTCCATTTGCTATGTTCTAAAGTGTTCTATGTTAGTGCTTGTTTATCTAGTTATTTATATACCAATAAGCAGAATAATCTATATTTTATGCATATTTACTTTCTGACTTATGGTCTTTATTTTTGAATGATCAAAGATTTGGGATTAAAATATATGTTGCTAAATTATCTTCAATGGCCAAAGTTATAAAAATTGTTTAAATAATTTCATAATTATTATAGAAAAACCTCAGAAAACTGAATATTCATGAGTTTTAAATATAAGAATATATAGGTATAATTAATTTTACTTCAAATTCAACTTTATAATATTTATCCAGTTGATCAACTGGATAAATTTTTGAATAACTCCCATTTAAACTGTTGACAGTAAAAAGGTTAATGGTCTGGTCATTGATATCATCTTCCATTTATCCCTTCTTTCATAATTTTATTAAAATCCAATGAATATTTCAGATTACATTAAGAAGTTTAGAAGTTATTTCAGAAGTTTTAACATTTTCTGTTTTTATGTGACTAAATTAAGAGGGCATTGACATCCTATTTAAATGTGAGGTCTAAGGGGTTCAATAATCTCAAAAACAAATAATGCTTTTTAAGCATCTTTTGTGATGCTGTTATTGACATCACGTACAGCCACCATATTTGTAGGTTGTCAGATAGCTGTACTCTACCATATTTTATAATTATTAGAATTGGTTAATAAATTTTATATAAAATTCATCATTATCTGAGAGAGAAAAGAAAAATAGACTCATGTCTAAGACAACAGTTACACTCCTCTTTTGTAGCAAACTTCCTTGTATCGTGTGAGAAAGGAAGCACTAGAATTCCGTCTCTTGCTGAATAAATACTGATGGTTTCTTATTCAGAGAATATCAGGGCTGCTGTTGGACCATCTGGGGATACAGCTCAGCTACTGCTGCTGAAAGGCTAATAAGAGTTGATAAAGAAACTATCAAAAGTTTCGAAACCATTACAAAAATATAAGAAAAGGAGACAATTTCTATCCCATCAGCAGTCATCCGATGAGGAATAAAGAACGAGGATAGCATTCAATTATATTTCTGAACATATTAATCAGAGAAGAATGTTGGATGATTTAATACAAAAGACTACAAAAAAAAAAGGGAAATAAAGAATAATAGAAGAAAGAGAAGATGTATAACTTTTCTTTCTCAGGTATGTCTACACAATTCAGGATCCATTCTTCTGTTCAAGAAAGTTTTGTTTCATTTCGTTATAATAATCTAATAGCTTAATAAACAACTGTTTGTTTAAATTTAATGTTGAGTTAATATTGTATTTCTATTTTTTCTTGATTAAATAAATATATATATAATGAACAAAAATAATATATTTGAGTCAGTTTTCCTATACTAGATTTCTGCACTACTTACTCACTTGCTGCATTCTGAAATTAATATTTCAAATAATTATAACAACATTTTCGGTCATTTCCTGATGGTGGAATTTTGCATGTGTTGGAGAAACACACAAAACTTCTCCTGGTGTCAGGTTACATTTCGACTTACCTACTTTTTGGATCCTCGACCATAATTCCCATTTGAACTTTCAATAACTCCCGTTTAAACTGTTTACAGTAAAAAGGTTAATGGTCTGGTCATTGATATCATCTTTCATTTATCCCTTCTTTCATAATCTTATTAAAATCCAATGAATATTTTAGACTACATTAAGAAGTTTAGAAGTTATTTCAGAAGTTTTAACATTCTCTATTTTTATGTGAAAAGGCATTGAGATTCTATTTAAATCCATGAAAATATATTAATTAATTTTAAAAATTATTAATAGAGGATAAACACAAGCATAGTTAATTCATAACACTCGTTCAGAAAGCAGGTGTAAAAATAATACAGTAACAGAGTTAAAAAAGTTGCTCATTTTTGAGAAAATACAAATGAAATGTATGACTGGCTTTAAAATTAAAAAAAACAAATAAAATTTAAAAGTAGAAATTTTAAGATTTATAATAGTAAATCTGATTTTTTAGATATAAGTTATATTAGAAAAGAAACATGTTACAAAGCGTATTCATAATTTCTGTTATACTAAATCAAAATAACATTGATAAGAAATAAAGTACTTTTATATTATTGAAAAAATCTAGCACTTTCAACAAGCATAACGACATTTATTTAAGTAAAACGTTTTCGGACATCCGTTCGTGTCCTTCCTCAAACATTTTACTTAAATAAATGTCGTTATGCTTGCTGAAAGTGCTTGATTTTTTCAATAATATGAGGTATAAGCAAGTTATATCACTTTAATTTATTAGTAAAGTACTTTTAACTTCCATTTAATTTTTATTTTCTGCTAAAAGTGTTTTATTTCTTGTAAGTGTTATAGAATCTTATTATATGTAATAAAACTATAAATTTTAAAAATATCACTTATTATTTCTTACCATTTGCCATCCATAGAAATGCATACTTGTTAATTTTCCATAATTTGGTTCAGCAATATGAATATTTAATGACTGGCTTTGATCAATGAAAGCTCCTCTATCTGCAGCCATTTTTATAATAGATTTTTGAGATAATTCCCAAACAGTTCTGTATAATTTTTTTAATTCATCAGAAATTCCTTCTATTTTCTGAAATAATTCATCAAATTGTTTTTTAAATTTTGACATAACATTGAAACAACAAATTAAGCATCTAATACTAACTTATATTCAAGTATTTCACTAAAATATTGATATACCTGAATAGAACCATTAGTGGCAATGATTTTATTCTTCATATCCTCATTCCACAGACCCAAATCAGTCAAATCATTCATTAAATGATGATTAACAACCTAAAGTGACAATTATGATTAAAAAATTCATTTTTATTCATAATTTTAAAATTTAGAACTTTTGTACCTGAAATTCTCCAGATAAAACTCTTCTCACATAAATATTACTTGTATAAGGCTCTATTGATTCATTGTTACCAAGAATTTGTGCAGTGGAAGCAGTTGGCATTGGAGAAATAAGCAAACTATTTCTTATACCATGCCTACAATATTAAATCATCATAATTTAATCAGTTTTTATTTGAAAAGTTTAATTGTTCTTATTTTAAAACTTCAACTTACTCTGCAATATCTTTTTTTAGTGAAGCCCAATCCCAAAGATCAGTTGGTGTAACATTCCACATATCATATTGTAATATCTAAATAATATATAATCAAACAGCATTAATTTCTTAATACATTATCACCCATTTGATATTTGTTTAATAGCTAAATAATCTCGATACATTTTATTTCTTATACTAGCCAGATTACTCCAACATTTCTGCCATAATTTTTTCCTACTTGTGTATATCTGATGATATCTAATACAAAACAATCACACATCATAATATAAAACATATCCCTGTTTTGGTTTGATGGATCATCTTTCAGGTCTTTAGATATATCCTTGAATAATTGTCCCCCAAACAAAATCATCACAGATCTGACAACTATATTTGGGCTCCTTGATCTATCTCACAATCATTGGTTTAGATAATCTTGGAACTTTAATGGTATTCCAATCTTAAATCTTCCCTAGCAAGATTAATCTTTAAAATTTTTGAATTTGAATGTGTATTTTCTTTATGACTTTAAAAATACTCCAATCCCAAGGTTAATTTTGACATACAGTCAATTCGCAATAAGTCGAAGTTCTTTTGTATTGAAATTTTCACATGGTCCCAATACCTAACATTAGATTTTAATCGTTCATGATTAGTCAAGCTTCCAATAACTCAATGTTTTATGTCGGTCCTGACAAATTCGACTTATCACAAATTGACTGTGTTTGGCACTTAGGATCAGAATATTTTTCATCCTAGATATGTTCCAAATTTTAGTTTCCATTCCAATTTTTGAAAGCTATTTGGCTGCAGCCAATACAGGAATTGCCTTTTATTGTTGTAATTTTAAGTTAATTTTTTTAAGATGCAATCTAAACATTGTTAAAAAAAAATGGAATTCTAAAATATTTTTATAAATAGTTCTAAATAAATTATTATATTTATAAAAATTTCTTACTCCTTTTGAAACTGGTGATCCTTCATATGTAGAATAAGGACCGTTTTCTTTTGCTAATTGACAACTTGCTTGTAAAGCACTATAATATATTGTCTCAAAAATTTGTATGTTTAATTTCTGTGCCTCTTCACTATCAAATGGATATCTCATTTTAATAAAAGCATCAGCCAAACCTTGCACTCCAATACCTATAGGACGGTGCCTCTGGTTAGATAATTTTGCCTGAAAAAATAAAATCATTTTTGTCTTGATAAATAATAAAAATAAATATATATTTAACATCAATCAAATCTGTAATTGAATTATTCATGATAAAATTAAATACACAGATATTTCTTCTCAACTTGTGTAATCCTGAGTTGTACAATTTCAGATTTATACAATTTTCAAAATAAATAAATAAATAAAATACTGTAAATATAATAATAATAATAATAAGGTAGTCACAGTACCCATCATTCTATCCACAACAGGAATAATTCCTCACTCTACACAAAAGCCTCAAAACACTAGATTACATCCCAAGACATACATAACACTACAAAAGGCATCACTACTCAATACATGTAACATAGTAAGAAAGTTTCTTAGCACAGACACAATTAGT
>WUQG02406840.1:0-16758 GCA_011317285.2 Androctonus mauritanicus | reverse complement strand
GTAAGATGTCTTTTCATCATGAACTCTTCTACATGTATTGTTCAACAGCTTTCGTCTAAATTTGATATATGTTGATGATATTGAAGGAAAGGGAAGCTTTAAATAATTCTAGCACTACGACCAACTAGTGATCTATTGTGCACCCCTAACAGGATCATCTCATAAGAAGTCCGTCTTACTCGCAAAAGTCAGTATCTTTTCAATGGGACTATAAAAAGATTTTCCGGTGCAGGAAAATACAATCCTAGAAGATTATATCTTAGCTTTGAAAGGGCATACATTCATACAAAATGTGAAGAGGAGTTTCATCTTCTCCCTGACATCTTCATGATATATGTTTTTATTATGTACTGAAGGTTTCCTAAAAATTTCGATTCAATAGGATTAAAAATAAAGAGAGTGTTTAATGATATATTAACATCTTAGACTGTCATTCACGGAAAAATAATCTTCACATAAAAAATAAATGATATACAATCAAAAACATTTAATATGTAAAAAAAATAAGCCAGGTATGGTACTAATAAATTAAGATACTTGTTATTAAATTAAGAAAATTAAACAATAACATCAATCAAAGTAATCACATCGAAATTTTAACAAGTATCTTAATTTCTTAGTACCGTACTTAGCTTATTTTTTACATATTAAATGTTTTTTACTGGATAACAAATTATGCATGAAATAAAAATTTCCTTTTGATAGAAAAAGAGACGGTAATAAGAATTATTGTGAAAATGACTTGTAAATAATGAAAGGGGAGGAATATATATAGTTTATTTTATTCAGCATAGGCCTACTTAGTTTTTTTTCTAGACCTCAGGTGACTAGCATAAAATTATAAACAACAACTACATAAGATATTATTTATTATTTTAATTTTTATTTATAAAAATTTATTTGTTTTTATTGTTACATAGTAGCATTCATATATTCAAGATTATATATGATCGTAACTAATTTTATTTATTACATGAAAGATTTGCAAGCATGATATAGGGAACTGAAATTTGAACATGTGAATGAATATGTAATTTCAAAATAATTTATGCAGAAATAAAAAATAATTTTCAAATTTTGAAAATATAATCCAAATATAATTCTATAAAAAAAAATAATTTAAAAAATTCATTAAAATATATTTAAAATTTAGTAATTATTTTAAATGAAAATTTAAATTATTTACAGTTTAATTTTTTTGCTCTTAATTGATTAGTAATATTTGAATCAATAATCTTAAAGTATAAATAATAAAATTAATTAATATTAAAGTCCATAGGAAAGTGGCAATTTAATTATTTTTAAAACATAATTAAATTATTAAAATTTAATTATTTTTCAACTGAAAAATAAGTATAAAATATTTTTATTATAATTTTATAAGTAGCTATAATACATTTTGTTAAATTTTCATAAAATTGTTTTAAATCTAACAATTGCATTACTACTTTTGAAAATATTTTAAATATTAAAATATATAACTTTTGATGATAAAATTATCTATACAACAAAACATTAAGTTTAGCTTATTCATTATTTTTTAAATAATTTTTTTAATAAAATTATTCATTCATACAAAAATATAAAAACGTAAATGGAAACTTTATAAATGACTTCACGATTTTTCTTCGCGAATAATAAAATTTTGTTTATCTATTAGAGTACTACTACTGTATTAATAACGGGGATTTCCCTTCGATATAAATTTTTTTTCCTTAAGAGAATCTTAAATGCCAAGGTCTTCTTTCGGTGCTTGAATTTGAATTGTATATTTGGTTTTCGTTTAAGATTTCTTCTTGTTATCGTTATCACTTGTCGGATATCACAATCTGAGAAATTTCGCTATATCTCTTTAACATAAAGAAGAAGAATGTATACGCAAAACTAACCTTGCAAAATTCCGGGAAAGAAGAACATGAGATGAATTTTACGAGGTAAGAATAGAAATAATGATCGATCAGAAGTGGTTACTTATCACGTTTTGTCTAACATAATTATGTTCTATTCGAAAACTAGTTTCCATATGCGGTTTAGTAATTATAACACCGCTTAATTAACGGGATATAATTAATTATATCAATATTAAGAAAGCTTAACTAGAATGCCTCGTAGAATATTTTTTTAAAAACTTTGAACAAGATTTGTAATTTAAAATCAATCTACATATTCGATATTTGTTTTCAAAGAAGATAATTAGTTAAGCAGAATTTATTTAAAATTTTAGGAGCAGATTTAACAATTATTTAATTATGTGAAGATTTTAACAATTATTCGATGAAATATAAATCAGAATAATTAAAAATATGAATAAAAATTCTATTTTTCAGAGATAAATGCCATTAAACATATGGAACAAGACTAAAGCATTTTAATAATCAGTAAAAAAATTTTTCTCTTAAAAATCTATGAAATATATAGCATACTTCATAATAAATATAAAAATTAAGGATTATTTATGTAATTAAT
This sequence comes from Androctonus mauritanicus, assembly GCA_011317285.2. Lineage (NCBI taxonomy): Eukaryota > Metazoa > Arthropoda > Arachnida > Scorpiones > Buthidae > Androctonus > Androctonus mauritanicus. Next base: position 14,292 of record WUQG02406840.1, on the reverse strand, counting down.
AATTATATTCTACATTAATTGCTTATTATTTTACTTGAAATTTTAGTCTGCTTATAATTAAACACTTATTTTTTTATTTTATTGGACTGCATTAATTTTTGGCAAACAAAACTATAAGAATTTAAATTTTCTTGATTTTTAAAAAAAATTTTGTTTTTATTTTACTAATACTAATCAAAATATGCATGATAATATTTTTTTTAATAATTTACGTGTGAACAATCAGAAGAATTTTAATGAAAGTTTTATATTCAATGAAAGCAATTTAATGCTTAAATATCACGATATATTTGACTATTAGACTGGAAATTTCACCATTTATGAAGAGAGAAGTCGTGAAGAAATTGTAAGATAAAATAAAGAAAAATCATGTCACGAAAATTCTCATAAGAAAGAAAACAGAATTTCGTTCGTTCTGCTTAAATTACGCTTAAGAAACATGATCGCTTTTTTGCATATTTTGTTAAAAATTAGCATAGTAACTCACAAAATTTTTTTATTTTATGATAAATTTAATTGTTTAGAATATTTATAAACAGTTCATACTTTTCCTAAACATAATTTTAACGCCGAAAAATAATTTTGTTTAGTTATCATTCTTCGCATTATCTAGTTCTTAACTATACCCGATTATGATAACATTTCAGAAACTACAATCGTTCAACTAAACCGCATATTTTCATAATTAAATTCGCATCATATTCTAAATATTTACTACGTTTACTATCAGATATAAATAGGTTATAAGATAAATTTCATCTGAATAAATGTATACTTGTTTAGGCACCCACCTGAATAATTTTGCGAATATTATCGGCATGTAATAAAAATTTTTCTTCGGAAATAAATTCTTCGTTTTAGAGTAATAAAAATATTTTAAGTTATTAACTTCAAGGAAATCAAGAATCATAAACATTAAATATGAAAAATAAATTTTGATTTAATAAATAAGCCAAGTACTCTTTGATTAATGCCGTTTTAAACACGAAAATTCTTCAGATTTAACATAAAGGAATTCCTCGAAATGAAGGAATGTTTTAAATATTTATAAGTTTTTTTTTTTTGAACCATTAAAATTAATTTTTAGACTTATTAGCATCACAAGAAGCTCATCCTTGCCTAGAGTATTACTAAAACATACAGGATTAGCAGCAATTTTAATGCAAAAAAGTAACATTTTCGGTCATTCGTCCGACTTTCTTCAGCTTCTAACTCAAACTGTTCTTACTCTTTCTTGATTTTCTTGAGAACAATTTGAGTAAGAAGTTGAAGAAAGTCGGATTTTATGACAAAAAAAAAAAAAAAATTATTTTTTTGCATTAAACTTCTTGTTAATCCTGCATAGTTCTGTATGTTTAATTAATTAATTTAATTTTTATTGTTAGCAGTAAAATTCGGAGAATTTAAGCACAAAACATAAACTAGAGAATTACGTAGAAAGAATACAAATCAATATAAATGAGTATACTTATATAATATATATAAATAAATCAATAATAAAATGCTGTTTTTATGATTTATTAATAATTAATTCATGGTAATTAATAATATATTCGAAATTAATTAAATGCGTTCTGTCTAACGATCATAAAACTTCCTTCTTTCTTCTTAAAAACTGGAACTATGAAAATATAAAGCATATTTAAGGTTAACTTTTGAAACTAATTTAAATATTACATATAGATTTTGATAAAAATTCATTAATTAGGACGAGGACAGTTTAAAATTGTAATTATTCATCTGACAGATTAAACTCTCTGAAAATAAATGTCTTTAATATATTTAATTAATTTGTTTTTATATTTACTATCTGGATAAAAATCGATTAATTTTAAATTATATACTGAGAATATTATAGTTACCAAAATTAAGTGTAAACAGGAACAGTAACGCTATCAAGAATGGTTCCTATCTTGTTAATCTACTGCAGTTATCTTACAAAAGGGAATTTTTATAGTTACTTTGATGCTATCCAGATGTTAATATATGTAAATCTAACATTCATGATTAGAAAATACTTAAGTTTGTCTCCAAAATAACAAGGAGTTTTAGATGCAACTCTAGATCTTAAAGCCACACAGATGCATGGTTTGATCACACAAACATAAAAAACAGTTTAAAAAAATATCCCAATTCTAGGACCTAAATTTAATTGCGTTGTTAAACTTTATGCATGTATTCTGTATAATTGGAGTTATTAACTTAAACATTTCACTGATAATTAACAGGTCATAATCAATTTTTAATAATCTACAAATTTCTTTTTTTGTCGATAGAATCTGTTTCTTTCTACAAAATAAAAACAGTAATTATTAATAATGAGAAGTTGGTTAAATGAAGACAACGTGGATGACTTATTTTATCTGATAAGTTCCGAAATGAGATAAATTACGATCAATATGTAATAAATTTGACAACCCATCTAGGAACTTCCACTTTAAAGAACCAAACCTCTTTTAACCTGTTCAACATTCGGATCGTAAATTATTTAATGCGAATGGAAGTTTAATAACCTAAAAGTTTTAACTCCCTCCTGTCTCGTTAATTAACTGAAAACGTTTTATACATCCACACGGTAAAATATAAACTTCGATAATTTAATTTATATCGAAATTAAACGAGTGAAACTTCTCCTTATTAAGCAAACTGCCATCAATTTTTATGGAGTTGTCCTTTAACGTTCATTTCTTTTAGTTGTCCTCGTTAATTTTCGTTTCTTTGTTTCATTGGAGTATCATTTGTATTTTAACTTCGTCTCTTTTCCATCCCATATTTGTTGGTATAATAGTTTTAGTGTAGAATTCCAATTAATGAAAATAATGTCGACTGTAGTGTTGGTTGAGAAACTTGAATTGTTTTCGGATGAAATATTGAATTACATTTGTTTTTAATTGGATTTTTTCTAGAAATTAGGAATATATTGCGAGATAATAAAACCACCTTGTAATGTATTAAACTCATTGCATATTTTTCTGGCTCAAAAAAATTACTATTTGACATAATTTAACAGGTGGTATTTAAGAATTTGTCTTCGTTCACGCGAGATTTTCGGTGATTAAAAAAGAAAAAAAAAACGTTAGTTGTTTACAATGCAAGCAATTCTTTTGAAGGATAATTTGGATGTGACAGCAGTTAGTTTTCTGGCACACGGTGGCTTCTGATAATCTGTAGAAAGCTTTATCCTTCATACCAATCTTCAAAAATATAGCTGTGTGTCTGACACGTGATCTAACCATTCTCTCATCATACTCAGCACAAATGACACATCCAGTGTGTGCAGATGGTACTAGGAAGTGATAGACTGCCCACTAGATAAGCCCTCGGCATTGTAACTCGTATCTCGAGAATCACAGATAACAAGCACCGTTTGCATCCGGTTAGAAAAATATAAATGCCGTTTTCGCAAAAACTTTAATTAATGCTGGATCATTCTTTCGCGATAAACATATAGAAATTGGTAATTTACATATCCTGATAAACGAATTTACATATTATAATACACAAAATAAATATAAAAAAATAATCCAAGAACTCTTATATGTTTAAGAGTCGTAGTTCATAAAATATTAATCTGCAGTTTCATAATTCTTAGAAGATTCACTATTTATCCAAGATGAAGAACTGATTAAAAAAGCATTCGCGAATATTTTGATCCCATGAAGATTAGGATCTACACAAATTTTCAAACAGTGTTGACATTTATTGACAAAGAAAATTCAATTGCAGGCTGTCTAAAGGCAACCATCATGATAAAATTTTCCAAGCTCAATGACATTTGATGTAAATATAACATCTCCCACTGTGACAAATATGATCTCACAACACTTAATAGGTGAGCATTTATGTCAAATAAGAGTAACAAACTATCTTACCTAACAACCACCACCTTATCATAAATTCTGTTAGAAAAAAATCACGAAAATTCCAAACTTTTTTTACTTACATAAAAAAAAAAAAATACCTTGCTTAAGAAAGTACACAATAAAAAAATTATGTATTTAATGACTTTAATTTTTGCTTGTAAAAATAAACAGTTAAATAATATAATGCAAAATAATATAAAACATATTTTTTTATTTAAAAAAATGCAAGTGTAAGTAAAAATGATATTTCATAAATGGAAGAATAAATATGAATAAGTTTTTGAAAGAGTTTGGTTATTATTTAAAATTCAAAATTGGTTTTATAAAAATGAGTAAAAGTCACGAATTCGATGGTTTCGATAAGCAATAGTTGCTACCTATCCCAAATTACCAGATCTAGTTAAGGTTGATGAGAATATTTCATAGTGACAAGACATATTAATTCGTGCTCAGACAATATGCAAACATCCTATTGTTAAGTCAGAGGGTGTGTTAAATTCTATCAGGGAACAACAATGAAATATCACTAAGGTAGACGTGAAAAATGCTTCCATCAAAAATTTCGTAGAACCTCTCCATTGGAGATCAAAAACGACTATTAAGCGAATCTATAGAATATGTTTTAACCGGGTGTGGACAAAGTGAGAATTCAGTTAAAGCCTACACCTAATAATTCTGTCTAATTAAACGCAATCGTTTTTCACCCAACCTAAAACACAGCATAACTGCACAATAGGTGACTAATGGGTATACGTGACTATACGGAAACGGCACCAGTGTTGAAACTGAGGAGCTGGAGGTGAGACGGGGTCATTGACGCTAGAAGACTTAGCAGGAATGATGGGACGAAATAAGAGGCTACTGCAGCTCTGTGGGCGTACCGCAATACGAGGCGGTGATTTGTACTCTACTCAAGGCCGCTAAGTTTAAAATCTTGCAACTGCAATATTGCCGACATTTAACAGTTCTGATAATGATGTCCATGATTGCCATCCTACCCAAATGATACTGCCATTTTCTGCAAGAATTTCGTTCAGCCCGAGATACCTCGGTCAAGATCTCTCTCTGTCTCTCTCTCTCTCTCTCTTTCTCTCTTCTAAAGAGAGTTATCATCTTGAATAGTCCAATTACTCGCGTATCAACTCTTCCCTCCAACTACTACCTGTTTAGGTATCTTGCCTATTTACCGGCCATTTCGCTTTATATAATATTACAAAGCCATTTTTTCAATAAACTATGAATAAAAAATATCTATACTGTATTTAGCTGTTATAATAATAATAGCGATCAAAGAAATTATAGAGAAAAACTCAATTTAAAATAATTTTTGAACTTCAATTGTTTTTTTATAAATACATTCTACCAATGAGATGGTTCAGATTAATTCTTTTATTGCTTTTTTTTTTATAAATATCAAATCATCCCAAAAGTAATGTCTTTTTTATACTGTACTTGTTCAAACATGACTCAGCTTGTCTAAACACGAATTTTTAAAGTTTTACAACGTTGGAAAAGTGTTATTGATTCAAATGGAGAATACATATTGGTTAAATCAGCAAGTGATTTATCTTTTATATCCTTTCAAAACTTAATGATGAAAAAAAAATATATTGGGATGACCTGATATTTGCCGATGATATTGCTCAGATTTTTAATTTTTTATAATAAATACGTGCTATTGATGATGATAAAACTAATCTGAGTTTTATTTATCTCATGAATAATTTCACGAGATAATAGGAAAATTTGTTTTAATTAAAATTATCTTTTAATTTGCTATATTTCAGGGATTAAAAGTTTGTTTTTGGTTTCCTTAATTAAAAATGACAATTAAAAAATGAATAAATAATTAAAAATTTTCCTAAACAAATCGCAACTGCAGATCACGTTGCTTTATTATCTTGTTTTTGTTTTCAAACAATATAGACTTATATTGTTTTACAAAAAGGCATTAGTATTTTTAACTTCAAACGATGAAAGAATATTTTAAAATATCTTTTAATCCATTATTTAACTCGTAACAACAGTTTAAGAGAATTGTAACGTAAACAATATTACTGTAAATAGGTTATTTAATGATTTATAAGAATATGAATCATTGTTATTAAAAAAATAATAATTTGCGTGTTTACAAAAAAACCTACGCACGATTCAAACATTTAGTTCAAGGATATCTAATAGAAGAAAAATATTTTTGATTAAACACACAGTCGCTTTCAGTCTCGTAATACACTTTTAAGATTTGACACAACAATAGATCAAAACTTTGTGGATCTATAGAGGATAGGATATATATAAATGGAAACAAAGAAAAACATGAATATGCGAATTGAATTTTTTTTAAAGCCCATAAAAATGATCACAAAAAACGACTAATTATAATTTCCATGTTTAATGAGGACTGAAAGGACAGACAAAACAGCAGCAGCAGAAAAATAGAAATGTATTCATTTGAATGTGATTGCATTTGAATTAATTATGACGCTGATTAACATACCGCTGTTTATCTCACGCAGTGGCATTAAATAGGCGGAAATTTGCTTGTAAAATACCTAATCAAGATCCTGCACATAAAAACATTATGCATACAATGCGAACAGGTAATACAAAAAAAGTGTTTTCAATTAATCCTTAATTATTCTGTCAGGACAACAGTTTTTCAACAGATTAAAAGAAAGTTTATTTAGCTTCTGTAATATTCATGGATCCTAATTATTCTTTATTTCACTTCAGAGAAATGAATAGTGCATTTTTTTCCAGTATTGTTCTCATTTAAGTTAGCTTTTTTATATAAATCATTAACGCTTGTTATAATTACATAGTCAAAGGAACTGTTTTGAAATGTTTTTCTTCATAAGCAACACTTTTTCGTATCAACCAGAAATTAGAGTGATGTTCAAATTTTTCAAAAATTTAATTATAGCCTTGAGAGAAAAATTAGTTTTTGCCTGAAGAATAAGTTGTTGGGTTATACAGATATATTATCATCAACCAAAAAATGATCTGATATAATTGATACGGTGAAGAAACATGATTCTGTATTAACATTTCGGTTAATTTTATCATAGTTTTGAGAGCCGTTTACTTGTTATTTACGTTTAATGACTCCTTCACTAGAAATATGCTAATTTTATTCATTATAATATTTATAGAGTAGTAAAGTAAATTTATACTTATGTAATACTTCTTTTTTTAAACGCCGAGTCATTCGAAACTTAATATGGATCTAAAAATATGCTAGATAGAATGGTTAAAGTATTTCTTTTTCATCTTTATAAATGGAAAAGAGGTTTCTTTTTTGATTAAAGGTCAACTTATAAATATTCATTGCTTCTATATAATTTGGATGACCAACCTGGACCTTTTTCTTCTACTTAATATTCAGTCTGTCGAACCACTTTCCATCCTTCTATTTTAGCATACTCTACGCTTAGCGATAATTATAGAGACATCTCCGTCAGTAGCTTCCAACAACAAGAATGGATGACACTGCGTGTGTTTGGAATCCTCAATGGATGCTCCGGGATTCCCACATAAATATGCTGTAAACAATTAATGTTCATAATATATGGATTTATATGACGAAAAAACAATGAAGCTAGTTTCAGGTAAAAAATATGAATTTTGACCTTCCTCCATTTAATAAGTTGGGATGCCACATCTATCAATCTTCGAAAGGAATGCTAAATTCTAAATTATATTATAATTCTTATACAGTTAAATATATATATAAGCAGCTCGAAATTATTCGCTATTCATCATTTTTATTGATTAAATATCCATTTAACTATTACTGTTACAATGTTTTTAAATAATTTGGTTTGCTATCATCGAGTTTGCTTCTTCACCACTTACGTCTTTTTTTTAGGGATTTTACAGAAATAATTGCAAGAAAATTCGTGTAACAAAATGTAACTATAAAATTAACGATGATTTATGTAAAAAAACTTTTGCTCTATTTATGTCTGATAACTATTACTGAGCAGAAAATGGTGTTTTAAATTATGAATGTCAAATTTTGAAGATAAATCTTCGTTAAACGTGCTATTTTATTATTTTTTTTAACGTTCGAATGGTTAAGCAGAAAGAAGATCTGCAAGTTTATATCTGAAATGGAGCTAATGGAAGAAGGAAATAAGTTATCGTAGTCCCCATGTCACGATACAGTTAGAGCGAGTGCTGCGAGCCATGCGTGATAGACCAATGTAAATTGTTCACTAACTTTCCAATTTAACGTTTGACAAATTGTTTCTCGTGTTCGTTAGAAATCCCTATTAACTAGCTACCTGAATATAGTCTTATTATAATTGACGGTCGCTGATCCCACTTGGGTTTTGTATTCATTTCGGATCAACCAAGCAAAGCCGTTTAGATACTGATAACTACCAACGTGTAATATCTTTATAACTAACATCAGTGTATACACGTAACGAATTTTATCAATCAGCATAAATGTATTCATAACGTTATTATTATTGTTGTTATTTTTATACAACTAAACAATGCATTCTTTATCGGAACGAAGATCCTAGACGTTACATCGCACTGGAAGGCAAATTTCAAACAGGAAGTTTCTGTCGGAGGCAGACTGTCAGCTATTAACGATGAATTTAACAACTGTTGACATTCGGCTATCATATAACAGAGTTGAAAGATCAACCTCCATCACAGGTGCAAAAAACACCTGCATTTTTAGATTTCAGAAATAACTAAACTTCACAATTTTCGTTACAGTGTATTCAGATACTGATATACAGTGTACTGATACGTAGAAAATTACGTATTTATTTCGGATACGTTGATTCTTCTTTATGTATCTACATACTCTTTACGTCGATATACAAAAATAAATAAATAAATATATATATATATTCCTATATTTCAACTCGAATAATAAACCATTCTGGTGCGATATTCACTGTATAAAGTTATGCACATTAATCTCTCTGGATGTAAGTTCTTGGTTCTTTACGCAAATGATTTAAGGGAAGGAGGTGTTTTGGATTTATGTCTTCAGACAAAAGATGCACTTCAGGGATGACAGTGATTATTTTGTTGTTGTGGGTGGAACTTTTGTATTACCACGATCCATCACAGAGAAAGTATGAACAATGATACTACTGACGGTGGCACTAACCACCCTTCCCTCTGGCATCATACCTAGTTGCATACGTTATTAGATATGAGCAAAATTATACACGGGTGCGACCCTTGGCTAACAATAGTGCGGATCAGACCTTTATGTAAGCTGGCTAATTCAACTCTGGTGCAAAAAAAAATAAAATAAAATAAAATTGCAAAAATGAAATAAATAGATTATAGATCCATTCTATATCTCTGTAGGTGCTATTATGTGCGTATACTTACGTTATAAATCGGTAGAAATTTTATTATATGGACCGATGATATACAATATGACGTTGTGGGGTGAACACGAAATGTCTATAGTTTTCTGGATCCTGAATCGTAAATTGTCGGCTTTGGAATGTGGGTGTTTTTTATTATGGTGGTATGTAAAGAGTAAATTAGTATTGGATTGTATAAGGTGTGGTCTAAAAGTGGACCGACGAAGAGGTATGTCCGGCTATCAAACAAGAAAATACAAAACACGGAACACATCTGCAATCATAAAAATCGCATGCGATGAAAGAAGAAATTTCGATGATTTATTTCCTAACAATAATCCGTCAAATTAATCTATGAAAATAATTATTTTACTGGATTAGATTTGCATAAACTTAATTATCTCCTCCGTATTCATATATTTAATAAAATATATGTTAATTTAATACAGTTTGAGATGATTAATATGATGGGGGATTGTTAATAAAACATACACACTTTGACAATAAAACAAATATTTGGTTGTAGTTATCATAAGCAAAATGCTATTTAATAAAAGTAGCCATTATGTTTTCGAGTTTAAATTAAGTTGCATTTTAGATATCTTAGAGTAAGATTCTCTCTAATATGCATCAAATTTTGTAAAATTTAATTTACTTCAATTTTTGCCATTAATTTGAGAAGTGCACGTTATAACACGAGGTAACAGAAGGAGGGAAGAAAAGATTTATCGATTAAGTCGGACAAATCTACTCAAAGCGTTGCAATGACGTCATTAGCAACATCATCACGTTCACGTTGTCACTTCTGATATGTAATTCTATGATTTCACTTCTAAATGTGAAGCAAACGGCATTCCATTCAACCGGATATATGACAGAAATGCATAATTGCTTCCGTTCAAAAAATATATTTTCCCCTTCTAATTCAATTAAATTTATGGAAATATTGAAGATCATTTGTCATCAACACCTACGGATCTAAACAATAAGTAAATTATAGGTGTGAGTCGGTATCCTTTCTAATTCTTTTTTTTTTGTTTTCCTTATTTTTATTTTAATCTGACGTGATTCAAATAATTTCAGTTGTAAATGTGAGATATATGCATAACGTTTTCCTGGAGTATGATATAATAAAATTTTTAGATTAATCTGATATGCACAGAAATGATTATCTACATATTGTTTACACGAAAAAAAATAATTTGTAACGCTTACGATCATTGAAGTAAAACATAATCATAGTATTTTAACCAAAAGCCTCTCCTAAATCTATTTTCTAGAAACGGATCCATATTTGGTATATATAATGCGTGATTTTTATCATTCAATTTGTTTTCACACATTCACGAGTGTAACATTTATAATAATTAATGATAATAAATTTTAAATTCACGAATGTGGAACAAAAAGTTACGGGTTAAGAAAATTATTTTGTTAAAATAATAATAATAATAATAATAATAATAGAGTAATTTTATATGAAAACCTTGGAGAACGATTGTTACATACTGTGTTTACACTAATAATTCCTTTAGGCAGCTCAAGTTAAACTGTTACTAAGGCATTTTATGATATCATCTCTTCCTTCTCAACTTACAGAAGAAAAATTCAGATGATATCGGGATCATTCATCAAATACGAAATTGCATTAAAAATGCAAGAATTTATTAAGCTCATTTGTAAATGTCATATTGATAAAAATCGAAATTAGATGCTACAATGTTTATAGTATATGCATAAGCCTTTATGTTTAAAGTGCACAGCGTATCATAAAAATTTCTCTTGTTAGTTTTTATCCTAAATTTTAATTCAAACAATTTATTCTAAAAATAAATAAATTAAATGATTAATTACGCTAGATTCTTAATTTATAAGTTTTTATAGAATCGATAAATGAAGTTTTTCGGAATTTTGCTAGTATAATAATCCATAACGCTCTATAATGCATCCTTAAAAGAAGATACGCTCATAGAAAATAAAATTGTTAATAAAAATTTATTTAGATAACATGCGATCTTTAATTAATAATTAAATTTTAGAAACGAAGTCTTTAAAATTCAAAATTGATGATTTTATGCATGTATATTTATTTAGAGAAGAAGCTTTTGATAACAAAGAGAATAATAGTTTTTATCCTTAATGCTTTACGCTTAGTGAGCAGTCTTTAATTTATTTCAGCTGCTCTATACAGTAAACGTAAAAAAAAGAATTGTATTTTTTATAAATAATATGGTTAATTATACGAATTTACATTTTTATTAAGAAGCAGGTAAGTTTATCATTTCTTTCAGATAAGGGAATTTCCCTGTGATAACAGTTAATGGTGTATTCAATAACTGGCTATCCTTATCATTCCATTATGTTGTAAGAAATGCTAGTAGTCAAAAAACACTCCCTATTGCATTAAAGAAGCGATTTTTTTCTCCTCTTAATTCCTGACCCCCTCTTTCTTATTCAATTTTGTCTGCTGCCAAACAAATATTTTCGGTTAATAAGGCTACTCCCAATACATTATACTTGTATAATCAGATAATGCCATAGCAGTCTTTAATAACCACTGATTACCCATAGTCGATCATAAAGTCATAATTTTCGTAATTAAAGTTAATCAACAAAGATAGAAAGTTCTAATTATGGATATTACTCTAGAAAAGATAATTGAGAATAATCTATTACTGTCAATCACTTTATTGAATGTGCCAAGTCAATGACTATACTAATCAGATTTTGTGGAAGGTAAACTAAAATTAATTGACCATTGATCAAAAGCTAAAATACAAATTTGTATTTCGCTCTTTGCTGATATGGTAAGGAAAAATTATAATAATAATAATTTGTTTTCTCGATACTGAGTCATTTTTTTATTGATATTTTGAGCAACTAGAAAGGCACAGAGCTTGCGAAAATAAGAAAAAGTATCGATATGCACGAAAATTCATTAGCATTTTTTTTAAAAAAAAAAGAAGAATGCTTTTTTAAGGTTCTTTAAACAATAAAAGATACATTAAGAGATACTAGATCATAACGTATTTGATCATAACTACAATCTGAGAAGCCGCTGCCATATTTTTGACGGATATAAAGCATCAAAAGACTATAAAATAACAATAAAGAATCAAATCTAATGACTATCGGGTCACAGTTACAAGTAATTATTTATTTACTTGTCGAATAACTTTGAAAAAGGCAAGATCGTGTTTATCTAATATAGTAATAAGTTTATCCGACACGAATTGTCAGACCACTTTTTATCAAAAGTTTTAAGTTAAATAAATTGCTTCAAAAAATGTTTTATTTCGAAGAACGAATGCATTCGATGTAACAAAGATTTAACGGAAAAAAAAAGTCGTTTCGCTACATCATACCAAATTTTTTTTTTATATATCGCTAATTGTTATTGCAATCTATTTGATTTTGCATACGGTAGGCGCAAAATTTATTTCTGCTTTATTATTATGTCATTTCCAGCAGACAAAAATCAATCTTATTCTATATTTGTTTCGTATTATTAAATATCGATTATATTAGCAGTTACAGATAAGATTTCTTTGCTGGTTTGATTATTGTAATTTTTGTCTCTGATGAATAATTACAGGCCGCCGACGTTATGCATTAGTGATTGTCCTGCATAGCTTTTCTTTTCTTTCTTTTTTTCTTATCTAGCTATTGTCAAACTTTGCTAGAAGTGGAAAATTTTAAAGACTTTAATTGAATTAAACACGATTAAATTCTCAGAAATATAAATTTTGTATTAAATGTAAGTTAGTATTAGATGATAGTATGGCAGCTGTATTATTATTAGAGAAAGTTTTCGGAATTTTGTTAATTTGATTCTATAATAGTTTAAATCGAAGTAAAATTTAACTGAATGTCGATAAGATAAACATAATTACAAATCAAATTCATAGCAATTATTATATAAGAATTATCCAGATAAAAACAATATTATTATTATTATTGTTATTATTATTATTATTATTATATCATTTATTTTTATCATTAAGAAGGTAGTGACATGATTAAGTAAATATACATGTACCGTGCACATAAATAAAAATTCTGAAATGCATGATTAACCATATTATTATTTATTTTTTATTAGTTTATTTTTTTAACGTTTTAATCTATTGTTACGTGCGTTATATAAATGATGCTAACCTGAAACAAAAAATAAGAAAAGTCCTATATAAGAAAAAGTTATCTGTGTACAATTAAAAATTTTATCATTGTTCCAAATCAAATAAGAACTAAATTGTAAATTTATTACCGAATATTTCTTCCCATAAAAACCTTATTTCTATGATTTACGTCATTTAAATTTATTTACCATAATCTGAATACTATGAATACAGACAAAATATGAAAAGCATAGTGCAGGATGATCCACATTTGAAGAATCGTGGATCTTTGTTGATATGGATAATTATGGACAAACGCTAAATAAAATTATCAATAAATTTAAAGAAATTTCGTTTAATCATTAGAATTATATATTAAATTAATTTTCTAAAAACTATCTGAAGTTGTCACATACTTTTACGCGGAAAAATGAGTACGGTATAATATATAATAAATATTAAATAAATAGTCCGATATGAGAAAATAAAATTAACTATTTATAGATGGATTTGTAAATTAATAAATTTCGATCATTGCGAATGTTTAATCGTGTGAAGAAAAAATCGAGATTCGTCCATCTAATTATATATCGATGATTCAATCAGATTTCTTCAATGTTAAATTTTATGAGTTAAATTTCTGAATCATTCATTTTTTATTACTATGTAAATAATATTTAATGATTCTATCTTATATTAGTTATTTTAAAATACAAGGTGTGGCTATTAAATAACCGGATTGTTGGTGCAGGTAACTAACAAAAAAGCCAAAGTAGGATAAAAAAGATTGTAGAGCTTGAAGCTTTTCGCAACAGTCAGGAATATTTTTGTTGGGCTGAATGGGTTAATTCATGCATGCAAGTCATTATTAGTGGAAATATGTACATTAGGTTACCGAAATCATTCTCTGAAGATCAAAAAAAGCTCGAATGATCAAACAGCTTTGGCGGGCTGAGTGGATTTCTG
>WUQG02406829.1:0-16759 GCA_011317285.2 Androctonus mauritanicus | reverse complement strand
AATAAAGGAAAAAAATTTTTGTCAGGAATGAAATATTTAAAATAAATTACAATCATATAACGCAATTCTGCTCTGTTTCTATAACAGCTATTTCTTCGGAAATTATTTTACTATTTATTCTATTTAAATTAGAAAACACTGAATTTTATTGTCTTTACAGATTACCTATTTTAAAAAAGAAAATACTGAAGTCATTCAACGAGAGAGAACTCGTTTTAAGATAGTAATCTGCAAAGACAATATCACATAATGTTCAAAATTTGAAAGCAACATTGGCCAAAACTAAATATTCAATTTATATATAAAATATTAATTTGTCCATTTGTACAATGCGATCCTATAGGATATCAAAATGAGAAATATGTTTTCAAGTGTGTGCTCATAGGAATAATTCTTTATCTTTTTCATACAAGACGTTCCATCGATTTTATTAAATTATTTTTTCTTGTATTTTGTAGCCAGAAAGTCTCATTTTTTTCTCCATCTGTCCAGTTCAGATATAAACATTGCTTTATACTTACATATGCTTGTAAATTTAATCTATAAAAACTTTTATGTTTCTTTGGTCTTCTATTATTTACAGCTTACTTTACCAATGATGTTTTTACTACAAAAGTAGAAAAAAAATATATGTTACGAATAGAAGAAAAAAACTTTAAAAATATCTGTAAAAGAAGAAATGTTTCTTCTCTCATAAATCATGATTTGATGATTGTTATTTCATGATTGATTGCTTTAAAGCCGGACATAAAAAGAAGGATAAAATAAAAGTAATTTATTCTGCACTCTATCTTATTCATACATATTTACAAGCAAAGCTTTTATATATTAATATCTTATTTCCATTCTTTTTTTCTTAAAACATCTATATTTTATTAATTATTTCAATTATTTCATTTTTATGTGGGCTGCTTCGCATTTTTACTTTTGATGAAAACGTTGTTTTCTTTTAATATTCCCTCCGACCAAGTATCTCGATTATGAATGAAATTATAAAGAAAACTTTCGTGCAATTTTTTATTATTTTTCTTCTTAATGTGTTGATACAAAGTTTGATTCTAAAATATATATTTTATAAAAAGAATTTAAGACAGTATTTTACATCCACTTTGTTTATGGTTTCGCTTTATTAAAAATTAAAATGAACGTAGTTAACTTGTATGAACTTTTTTCTTGTTTTTAATTACATATAGCCTGCAATAGCTTTTTGTTTGCTTATCCGTTAAATTTATTTTGTCATAAAAAAATTATTAAAATTAAATACTTATATATATAACTTAAGTATTCAACATTCTTTAATCTTTTAACATTTAATAATTAATTTTTCGAATCTCCAACTATTATCTTTATAAAAATTCAAAATTTTTCCGGTCTGAAATATCCAGATTTACTTGTCATATTCATGTGTTAAACGTTTTTTAAATTTTTCATTTAATCGATTTATGGACACTATTCTTTTGGAAAGAAAAATTGATAACACGAATAAGAGAGATTTCGTTCCTTCAGAATAAATCTTAACTTGTTAGCACAGATGACAAACTTGTCACTAAACTGGGAAGGAGCTTAACGTCTTCTATTTATACTTAAAGTACAGAAGTTTGATAAAAATCCGTGGAATTAAATAATAATTTAATTTTAAGAGTTAAGATTGGTTTAATTCCTAAAACTGTTTTATTATACACCATCTGATTTTTCTAAATCGTGTATTATTTTCGATAGATGAAATTAATTTATAGGATAGATAAAATACAAAAGGGTAAAATAATTTCCACGGCAGCCTGGACGGCACCTACAAATATTTTTATTTATTTTATCAGCTATTTGCAAGAGGAAATCTTAAGTTTTCACAGTCAAAGTTTTGCTGTATAGATAGCCATATCATAATAATGTAGACCATTCAATATAGATAAAGTCGACATACAACTATTTAACTTCCTCCAAAATATAAAGTATTTATTAGACATATTTCTTAAAAACCTGATTCATTTTTACCAGTAAATGTATTCTACACTATACAGGGTTATTAAATTAACTTGAATATTTTTTTACTAGATTTAATCTTTTATTACAACAAATTATTCAGCGATTTTTTTCTCTTTCCCTCTCAATATATGAACATTTAATATACTCTGAAAAACTAACAACAATTTATTGGAGACACATTAAAATGCATAAAGTTGTACGAATTTAAATAACTTATTTTTTATTTATTCTATTAAACTGATTTCTTTGAAGAACATGCAAATAATATGTAGTGATTTAAATGCTAATGACGTTTTCTAGAGTTTGGATTATTTCCAAATTTGAACCAAAAATGAATATAAAAACTTTGTGGAAACGAAAAGTATAAGAATTTTTAGTAATTTTGTTTTTTGCAGAAACTATAGCACATCTAATGCGAAATTAAACATTTAATTTGCGTGTTAGGATTGCTATTATAATAATTTTTCGATATTAAAACATCGAATGCTGTAGTAGTAATTTTTGGTTATTATACTAACAGATGGTTAATTTATATTTAAAAATTAAACTTTCTTATTAATGTTTGTAAATATTAATGCCTGTTAATACTAATACGTAAAAGAGGGGGGAATCTATCAGGTGATCCCCTCTTATCCCGGTGTGATATAGTATTAAAATTTTTTAAATCTAATTCAATTTTAGAAAATTTAATATTGATACTTTACTGAATAAAAATATAAGGAAACTGCATATAAACATTTTAAGTAGTTGTTTACAAGACGATACCAATGACCTCATAAAATTTTAAAGCTATGTAAAACTGAGTAATATAAACTGTATATAAATAAAATACCATATTTTTTATACCCATTTTAAAATTTTTTTATAAAACAGTTTTCCTTTAAATGCATTAGATTTTAAAAAAGTTTCAATAGTTTATACATTGAAATCATCGTAAAATTTCTATTTTGAGATTCAGAGTTCCATGTTCCTCGTATTTCAGCACTTTAAAACGTGTTTACAGTGTAAATATCCTCTTATAGTTATTTTTAGTCATCTCTAAACATTATAAAACAATAGAATTTAGGAAAAAAAATCTTTATTAATTTTTATAAATTTCGGAAACTAAATAGAATTGAATCGGTTTCGATGGAAACTACACTATGAAAGAACGAACGAGTGGGGTTTAATTTTAATACGACTAAAATTCTCCAATTAAGCATTAATGTCACGTACTTTAAAACCTGTTCCTATAAAACTATTAAATTTTAACAGCGACTCGACTTTTTAAACAGTTCTAGTAAATTTAGTAGAATGTTCGGTCAAGGTTGGTCATACCACTATTAACAAATTTTCGTTAATTAATACTGTACTAGCATAACTCATTTATAGTTTATAATAATTTCCGTTTAATCTAATTAATTACGAAATACAAGAACTTTGACCGCCCACTAATATTAAGTAACAACTTACAAAATTAAATTTATTAATCACTTCATAAAATAAAAATTTTCTTCGGTTATATATTTTATGTTCACATCCTGTAGAATTATATATATACAGGATGAGAACAAAAACATTCCCAGATTTAAAAATGTAAAAAAAAATAAAATTAACATGAACATCTTGATAAAATTGATATTTAAGAGTCAGTTAACTCAAGAATTTTCATTTCTTTTCTGTTTATGATTAAAATTAATATCACCCAAAAGTTTATGAATTTGTTTTTATTTTGGCAAAATATTCCTTTCGGTATAAAAATTTTACTCTTTCAAACTTTGGAATGTTTTTGTGCTCACCCTGTATATATAGTACAAGCTTATATTTTTTTAAACTAGAATTTCATATTATTTGTATATATTAAATTAACTCCAGAAGACTTTATTTTCTAATTTCGATGCTTTTCTAGTTCTTTTTAAGTTGTTACTGTTTTTTGCTCAAGTTTATTTTGTAAAAATTTGAAAGATATATTTTGTCGTGTTTTTTATTTTATATATTTATAAAAATATATAAAATTATTTGTATATTGATATATTAAAAAATTTTGGTATAACCATATTTTTATAATTATAAAAGATTTTAAACATATAATAAATGGTATAATAAATTTTCGCAAATATTAGTTTTGCTTACGATTATAAATTTTATCAAATTGCTGAAATTTTTTGTTATATTTTCTCTAATTTATTTTCTGTTGTTCGAAATCATAATTTGTAGGATTATAGATTTTCCTGAACCACGCATAAATTACTGGAAAATAGCGATAATTTCCTAATGAATGTCAAATGAATTCAAAATTCTTCGAGAATATTGCAGAAAATTTGAGTTCCACATATAATAATAAAAATTGGCTAGCTACGCCATATCGCGCAGCTAATATTAGCTAGTGACGAGAAAATATTTATCGATAAAAGTGAATTTTTTCCTTAGCATTGACTATAGAGGATTTTTTATTTTATTTCAGATATGAAAAAAGAAATTTCTTAACAATTAGGATTATCTATTGTTTCAGTAAACTATTCGTTAAAAAAAAACTCAAAACTTTATACAAGAAACAAATAATGAGTAGGGGAAATGACAAAATCTTTAATCAGTGAAGAACACTTTTAGATAAAAATAAATCATACCATATAATCTAGAAGTGATCAATCTATTTCTGATCTACAAAAAATCCACTAAGGACTTATAGTTCTTCTTAAAGTAAAAAAAAAAAAAAAATTCGGTAATGCAAAGTACTTCATAATAATAATAACTCAGATATAAATAACATCTCGAATAAAATTGATGATCGTCTAATTGAAGTTTATTCGTCACAAAGAAATTCTTCGAGTACATCATCAAAAAAGACGAAAATTGTATGCCATATTTGCACCTGATAGAAATATATCAGATCTTATTTTGTTTCGATAGAGATGACAATATAGAAGGTCGTTTAATCTAGTTTCGAATGTTGTTTATTACTATGACACACCTCACTGACATGACAAAATAATCTGACAAAGATTATTCCTTTAAAGGTAATATAGGAATATGAATAACATTGCAAAATTTTTTTTTTTACCAACCATAGAATGATATTTCATGTTTCTTGAACAAATGTAATTTTTCATCTGAAATTTTTTTTATGTCGCAAGGAAGTAACATATTTTTCCAAGTTGACACGATATGATAGAAGACTTATTGTTTGTTGTCTTTCGATGATCATTGTGATTAATTATTATCGTATAAATGCTATTCTGTCAAAATTGATCAATGATGAGAAAACAATAATAATGTTTTATTATTTAAATATTTGGAACGATAATTATATAAATTACAATATGTGCACTAAATAATCACATATTGTAATGTGATTTATTTAGTAAATTTAATCATAAAAAGTATCAATTCGAATAAAAACAGCTTAATAATTTTATAATTGAATTTAAAAAATAAGTCAAATTTTAAAAAGTTTTGTTACAAAACATTCTATATTATTTAAATTCGTGGTTAAAATGTTTTAATTTTGGTTACATGTCTGAATTGATTAAACTTTTTCGTATGATTCTATAAATATAGCGATTAAACATTTACATTTATATTTTATAAATATAACAATTATATTTATTTCAATATTTCTGTTTAAATGCTTGAAGTGTTTAAAGCAAAAATTCGTATTATTATGATGCGTTTTATAAAATGTTGTTGTTGTTCAGATCACGTTTCAAAGTTATATTTGCTTATAGAATAAAATTTTAAAACAAACAGTGCTCGTTTTAGTATATTCATTCAAATTTACAAATCTAATCTCTCTTATCCATAAATCGTTCCTTTAAAAAATAGTAAAAAATTCTTAATATATAATCCGTAAAGTGAACATTTATATGTAAATTGGCTTGACGCGCTTTATCCACTTTCAGTAGTTTTTATAAGATTTATTTTCTAAAAATAACATTTTAGCTGGTTATTATATTATTTTTTTTTATTTAATTTTATTTTTTTATAAAAATAAAATTGAATAAAAAAAATATAATAATGCTGAAATGTGAACTAAAAATGCACATGTGAATTTTTTGCCAATTCTCGAAGAAAATAAAAATGTAAATTCAACTCATTATGAATAAATCATATAAAGAATTTAGGTGCAACCTACTATAAGAATTCTCGATTGAAAACCGATTTATTTGTAGTTTTCCAGCTTATAAATTAGGTTTTGTTACTATAATAGTATCGACCGTATTAAGATTATAACTCGTTACTTAACAGAAAATATTTTTTTCTAATGTAAAGATGTGATCTATATTTTTACTTTAAGATGCAAAAGTGAAGATTAAAATGTCACATCCAATCTACTTAGCTATTTGAAGAATGGTCATTCGTGAAATTTCTTGAATAATGTCTTATCATCTGTTATGGTCGTCAATATGGCGCCATGTCTGAACCACGCATCTTTTTTTTTCTTTACATCTAGCGTATCCACAAGTGACTTATGCTGGCAAAAATTTAATTATTAAATACAAAATAAATAAATAAATAAAATATTAATGTTAACAAATTATGTAGTAGCCTGCATGTAAGATCCGTATAAGAAAAGAGTCATAACGCATTAAATTTTAAATAATATAAATTAAATTATTCATCGCATGTTGTAAAAATGACTCATCTTTAAGCAGTTTATGTAAAATGTAGCTAACAATAATATTATGTCTTGCTACCACATATCAATAAATCATATTAATCATAATAAACATTTATCTTGGCAATAGTTTTATTATTTAAAATATGAACTTAGCTATTGAAAAAAATTAAAACTAATTTATGCACATAGATTTGTGCAAAAAAATATATTTTTTTAAAAATTCCCATTCTTTTCACTATCAATTTAGAGTTATATAAACAGTAAAAAATAATATATATTATTAAAAATCCATTTTTCAATATTTCATGTTTAAAATGTGTATACATTTTTTAATAATTTACGCATCGATTTTCTTGGCTATTTTTAATTTACTAATTATCAATAAATTATTTAGGAATGTCATTATACGAAGAAAAATTAGTTTCTAAACTGGGATTCCTTTCATTCATTTGTGTATAATTCTACAGTACGGGAATTTCTCTTATTTAATTGATCCTATCACGTGTCAACATTAGAATGATGTCATCCGTTTTCCTCTTGTTATCTTTCCAAGATGCTATTTTAATTCGCGTCAAAACAGCAGCCAAAGTTTGTGCCAAAACTTTGATCTTTTCATATAATAAATTTAGTTATCTTAGTTTTTCTTTGTATTTATTGATTTATTTTAATATTTGACCTAGAATCCTTTTAAGTTTTTCTACTTAATGTTTATCAGAATGGTTAAGTTTTCCTCTAGGAATAGCTTGATACAGTTCTTCTTCCCACAATCTATTTGAGAATTTTTTTTCTGATAAAATCCATTATATACTTTTAGAATGGATAGATTAATAGAAATTAAAAAAAAAATCTTGACTCGTTTTATCATCACTTAAGAAGAACAACATTTTTTAATACTACAGTTAACGATGATATATAATTTTAATTCAAACTCATACTTCAAGAATTAAAACTATTTTTTTTTCTTTTTATTACTATAAAGTTGTTTAGAAGTTGAATTCCTTTTTAAGTTATAGAAATTCTTTTGAAATCACTTCGTATTTGTTTAATTAATTTTTTTGTCGTTTAATTTGATTATTAAATGACTTCGCGAATGTTAATAAGAGAAGTTTTATTAAATTGAATTTACAAATCTAAAAAAAAAACGGGATCATGTAGAAAACAAGTTGAAAGTGGGATTTTAGAAAACTTCACTTCCAAAGAATTGAAGCTTTTTTCTGAAAAATAGACGACATCTCTAAGAAAGGGAGATGAATACGTCTTTGTAAAGATGGAGACAGAATGCTTCCAAAAAAGAAGTTTCACAAATTTAACAATGAAAAACCTCTTTTTACACGCTACTTTATGCTATTTTAAATTTTAGATTTTACAATTTAAGAAAAAATTTCGACAAAATTTTATGAAAAATATACAGATCGGTATTTTAAATGAAATTTTCATCATTCAGTTTTTTCTTTTAAATATAATATTGCTTAAATTTAACAACTTGATTTAAATTATTGCCGTTGAAAAGACTTCATGCAGCTTTTCAATGATAAAGTAGCATTTATTCAAATTTTTCTTACTTTTTTTTCCTTTACATAACCTCGGTTCTGGTAATAAAAAAAAAAGATGATAACTCGTAGGAAACTAGTTATTTAATTTTGCTTTTTTATATTCTATTAGAAATTTTTTATGAAATCATGATAATTTTTCCAGCACTCTAAAATTTGGAAATATAATTTAAATTTTTATTCATGATTAGTAATATTAATTCTTTTAATAAACATTTAAAGAAGTTTGAAATTACGTAGTTTTTATGTACACTTTTATAATGCTATAAAAGATATTAGAGATATAAGATTTTCTAAATTTTGAATGATTGCAATGACCACAAATTAAAGAACTGCAATGGTTTATTCTCGATGCATTTAACCATTAGGTAGTTGAAAAAAATAAGGAAAAAATAGAACGGTCCCTTTACGTATGATTTTTTGCAATATTTTCAAAAAGATTATCCCGTTCGACTCTCGATCAAAAATCTAACTTCCTGTTGTCGAATTAGCTTTGTTTTCTAAATTCTTCCTGAAAAATTCGAAAAAATGATAACTAAATATCAAATATACTTGTTTATAAACAACAAAATAGCAACTCTACCAACTTCTAGTTTGTGAATAGTCGCTATTTTAATAAATATTTAATCAATAAATAAATATTGCAATTCTAGTAATTTGAGTCATCTCGAAATATAACTGTGCCAAATTGCACTTTAAATAGGGCACATTTTGTCTAGAAAATGGGAACAAACTTTCATATATAATTAGAATATCAATATTATTGCAATCATATCAAAAGTTGTATACGATTGGAATAAATATCGATATTATAAAAAAAAACTTTGAAAAACACAGCCAAAATGAAATCTCTCGAATAAATTTGAATTTTTAGTGAAATTATCACAAAAAAAAAAAACTTAAATTGAATTATTGAAATAAAATTGCATTTTAAGTCATTTTATAGTTTTTCACTTGATTGTTTTCATTGAAATTTGAATTTATAAATTTGATACATGGAAAATTCTCTCCTTAAAGAGATGAATTCGATTATCAAAATCGCTTGATGAAAATTTTTCGTAATTCTTTCGAAGCCATTTACTTGTTTATTCCTTTTATATCACTAGCTTCTTTGGAATGCAATAAATTTTTAATGCAAATTTACAAAAATACTTTCATTTTAGTCGTAACTATATGAGAGAACTTGGAGCTAGTTAAAAAAATCTAATTATGAATAAAGAATAATTATATAAAGTATAAGATTTTAATTATTCACACATTCGTCCTACTTGGCTTTTATTCGAAGAACTTTCATGATAAGCTTTTCTAAATAATTCAAGTAGCCTACCATATATTTTCTTCGCTATATTATTTATAAAATGTATTACGATGTTTTCTCCAAATTTCTCTTGAATAAATTATTCACAGACAGGTAATGCTCTCTCGTACACCAATTAAAGAATGTTGGAAAATATATTTTAAGTAAATTTTAAATTAATATGTACTGCTTATGAAAAGAATTTCCATAATACAGTATTTATTAATGGCATTCTATAATAATTTTAAATAAAAATTGCAATGTTTTCATGTTTGTGATGAAAAAAGTTTACTCTGAAAATTTCCAAATAGGATACATAGTTTAAAACTTGTTTCATAAAGTTCTTATAAATAAGTTAATAATTCATAAATTATTTATAAGTTATTTATGATAAATTTTATTTATTGTTATGACTACACGAAACACATCGGAAAATGTATTTATATATTTCCTTAATATTTCTGGGAATGAAGTTAGCTTGGAGAAAATTTTATTTAGGAAAGAATGATTTTTTTTTTTTTTCCTCCTGGCTTGGATATCTACAGTATAAATTTGGTTAAATTTTGTCTCTGAGGAATGTATGCGAAAATATATTCCGATTTTGTTTCGGAAAAATTAATTTGGTACTTAAATCTATTAACAGTTTTAAACAATTTAAGTTATTATAGCAATAATCAGGTTCTATATAAAAGAATTTTTATTTTTTAATGATGATATAAAAATTTAATATACAATTATTTTCATTGCATAAATAAGTTAAACACAATTAATATACAATATTGTAAGAATAATAATAATAATTTGCATTTAAGATAACTAGAGTAGAATCATTATAAATTACCATAATTAAAAAAGAAGATTAACTTCTTATATGTCGTTTTATAAGATTCTATAATCAGTAAAATATAACTATAATAAATTTGGCTTTAATTTTTTTACTTTTTCTTTGTTTTACTGCATTTGTGCATATAGAAGAAAAATTCATTCCCATAAATAGTGATTGCGTAACTATAAAATATGCTTTTGATGCTGTTTAAACTGACCTTTCAAATTAAATTATCTTAATAAATTTAAAACTCCACCTTAAAAATTTCAATAGCATTATTTATATAACTTAACTGGAAAATTATTCGAGGAGAAAATTTTTAAAAACTTTTCCTATAAACGTAGGAAAGCGTTTATTTATCCATATATTATAATAATTTATTATTATTTTTCAGTTATATTAAGTCAACATGGGTCGGTTATCACTTGACAGATCATAAAAAAAATAACAGGAAAAATATCTTTGCATATTTAAAGTGATTATTTTCAAAATCGATCGGATTTGGTTACCATGCAACTGGATTCTTTCTTATATTTCCCACCAAAATCGCTTGATTTATTTACATTATGAAAAAAGAACTGCTGTATGTCAGACTGAAGTGCCTGATTAAAACTTTCCGCACGATCGGCCTTTTTATAATTTTTAAATATATTCGTGTCGTGTCCAGAGTTAGTTTATGAAACAAGTTTCCAGCCCCTTAACTTCTAAACTTTTATATAATAAATTATAGAATATTCTTACACGAAGGAATTATTATTTAAACATATAATGTGTTTAATCATAATTAAGAAAAATTTATTTTAGCAGATAAATATCAATTAACGTTTTAATAATTTAACCCATTTGTTTGTTTTCTGTTAAATACACACATCTACTCCATTATGATATAGAAATGCAGTCAAAATTAGTAAAATATGCAAATTTAGGTATAATAATTAGACTTTAAATTCAGCATTTCGTTTAATGCCGACAAAATAAACTGAAATATATTCAACATTTATACAGGGTGAGCACAAAAACATTCCAAGGTTTGAAAGAGTAAAATTTAGCTGTAGCTGTCAAAATCATGTCTAGCGATTCTTTAAAGAAAATTCTTGAGTTAACTGAATCGTAAATATCAATTTTATCAAGATATTCATGATAATTTTATTTTATTTTTTTTTTTACATTTTTAAGTCTGGGTATGTTTCTGTGCTCACCCTGTACATATACACGTTTTTTTTTTATAAATATATTTCATTCGATAATATGCGCTATAATACTCGCTTGACTAATTTTTTAGAATCAAAACTTTGTTTTTTAAATTATTAAATTTTGTAGCTTATATGCATTTTTTTTTTTTTAAGGAAAGCAATTTTAGATGTTATAAATTTTCAGTTCACAAATAATATAGGCTCCATTCCACGTTTGGCAGATGTTTATACGAAGGTATTTAACACCTGCTTCCTTAAGCATAACATCCTGTATAAACAATAGCAATGAATGATTGCTTTATTTCCTTTCCAGAATTAAATTTTGCCATCCGATAATTCACGATTAAATCACGCTCTTTAAAATTTAATAACTGTAATTATTAAAATCATTCCGAGACAAATTATTTCACTCCAATGAAAAATATAGAATTCGACAATAATTTTCGCTTCGATTATTTTTATTATTATTATTTTTAAACAAATTACACTCGAAACTTTATCCAAACTCGTAAGTTAGGAAAAAAAAAAAAAAAATCTCTTCGATTCAAGGTCATATTGCGCTTCATTAACTCCATTTGCTGTTATGTATTATTCATGGGCATTTAATTTGCTGTAAAGACAGCACATGTAGTCTACCGATGTAGAATTGCATATTTTAAATGCCGATTTTCCACTTCGATATCGAATTTGCAACCGCTTTGCTTACTGTATTCGCAAACGAATAGTACTCAAAATTCTTTAAATTCGTCGTTACTTCACCTTAAATTCTTTCTATAAGAATTTTCTTTCAATAATACCTTTCGAGTTTTTTAGGATAATTTGATAACGCTAGATGTGGTTTCTGTCGGATTAAATATTACTCAGAGGTATTTTAATATTTAGCGTAAACTCCGTTTGATGAATTGTTTCACGGGATGATATTTCCCACGTTGTGCAAGTATATATCCCAGTATAAACAAGATAACCGCATATTTTGTCATCGTATACAAGATAGAATGTTCGACACATGATCGCATAGTAGAGGTATTTTTCCATCGCCTTTAATACGTTTAAATCGTGCCATAATTATAAAAATAATACTATTAAACGTATTTTTTTATTTTTTTTTTTAAATCAAAAACTAGATCGAATTAAAATGGAGTATATATTATTTCTGTATCTCTTTCAAACAAACAATAGCGATTCCAAGAGTAACTTCTACATGTCAGAGATAGAATCGAAGTTAAAGGATACGCTATTGTATTCTTTTACATTGTTTACTCTAAAAATGTTCCCTGAAGTTCGTTCCCCGAAAACCATTAACCAACAATAACAGAAAAACAGTAAAATAATGGTTTACTGCTTTATATAAAAAAAGTTGCAGTATATATATTGAATGAGATTTTTACAGTAAAGTTCAGATAGATTAAGTTATTCAAGGTATAGTTCTTAAGTTTATTAATGACCGTTAAACATAAATTTATTTTTCTTTTATTTTTAATATGGAATATATTTGTCGTCTTTTCGTCGAAGTTATTAAATAAATTTAGGTTTTATAATAAACATAGTACATAGTTATAAAAGTCAGAGTGTATAACGATAAATATTTGGCTTAGTTTACTCAACAGATTCCGTATTATCAGGACTCAAATATCTTGTTTTGCTATTGGGAAGCAAGTTATCAAATCGAGATCTTAAACGTTTTAAGTAGTACTGTACACATCGAACTATTCTCGACATAATTTTATAAGATATACTATAAATATGAACGTATAACTATATAAATGGTTTAACTGATTATTAATTAAATATTATAAAACATTATTATTATTATTTTAATTTTATTTTATGTCGTAAGCTGTTTTTCAAGTGTTAATTGAAAAAAAATGACTGTATTATAAAATGAATAATTATTGGGATTAACTGAAATCCAATTAGAAGTTTAGATAATGAACCTCAAAACAAAAATTATCGACGTTTTTAATCTGTTTTCTAATTTTTATTTTATGTTGATTTAATCCATTTTTCGTCAATCCCATACAGGATCTTGCAACAGATGTCCAGTCAAGGTAAAAAGTCTTATGAAAGTCAACAATGGTCCGATAACCTTTGCAGCTTATACTAGAACACTAACCTATGGCTATAACTTTGATTTAATCTGTTCTGAGCCAATTTGCCGTCTGCCTTATAGTCTCCATCACACTAACTTTTAATAAAATAATCTTAATTTATTTCAAATTTTATAATAATTAGATTATAATTTTAAATACTAAATTTATTAATTACATTATGCTATTACTTATTTGGGTGATATTTTTTGCTTCTCTAAAGGAATATTTCGCTATATGATTTTACAAATTAAATTTATAATTAACCTGGTTGTCAGGCATTTCTAGTACTGTGTATAATTTTTATGCGAATGAAGGGCATGCAGACAATCAAACGTTATGTCGTCGTGACGTCATACATCGACGATATTCTGTGACTTATTCTGATATCATCTTTATAATCTTGTAACTAATCCCAGAATTATTATCCCAACGATGATTTCCCATTTCAAATGGCATCAGATGCGGCCCATAACGCATTCCGGAATTATTACTACCCCAAAGCTTATTAGTTAAGATAAAAGGACTTAACATACCCAAATTCTAACAAAAATCTGACGGATTTAACTGTGTTTTTGCAGAGATCCCAAAATGTCCCCAATCTCTGCACGATTCTGATCCAAGATACTTCTGTTACCGGTAAGATTATAGAGAATCATTCTGCAAAATTTAATTTCACTAGATTAGCGTGGGAATGTATAGGGAACAGACCCACAGACAGATTATGCGCTTTTATATGCCACTACAGCAAATTATCTCGAAGTTTCGTACGGAGTAGCGTAATGATAAAAATAACAAGAAATTAAAAAAAAAAAAAAATCTACATTTTAAAACAGAAACTTAATTAATAATTAATTATATTTATATTAAAGTTACACGAAATTTTTTTTTTTTAGTTTGTTTAATTAACAACAACAAGATTATTTCGAAATTAATTATTTAATTCCTAAAACAGATAAGTGTTTCAGTTGCCCGTCTTAAATTTAATAAATTTAAATGATGGTTTTCGAAAACAGAACTGCATTTTAACATAGTACAGCTTATGAAGACCTTAGTTGTTTATCTTAATAAATATTCAACAGTACGTTAACAAGATATCAACAATTTTCAAACTGGTTTCTGTGAAGCTGGTAAACGAAAATTTGAATTTGAAGATAAATTCGTTAAACTTATGCTAATCACAGATCGAATTTGACTTAATTTTTTTTTTAATCACTTCCTTGTAAGTAAAATTTCCAGATTGATTGATACAGTTCTTCAAATGGCAACTATAGATATTACGTGAAAATTGTGAGAATGGCATCATTCATTATTCTTAAATTCCTTAAAAAAAATGATTTTCTCTAGAAATAATTTTATCATCATCGTAACCGATTTTCGAATAAAAATCGCTTTAGCATTTACATAAACGTTTGAATTCGTGCATTTTTTTTTTTAACATAAAACTATTTTTAAAGTTATTTTATATTCTATTATATATAAATTTGCAGACAGGGAAAATAAAATATTTAAACCTAACAATATAATTCTATTGATTTTGTTCCCCATTTTGATTTTTACATTCAAAAAATAGAGAAATAAAAGAAGATTAAATTTAATGCACTTAAAAATATAATCGCATTACTGAAATATGGGATTTAAACGTCAAGTTGATATTTAAATCGAATAATTAAAAATATAGGGAAAGAAAATATAAAGCATTACCACGTCGAAACGAATCAATGTTTTAATTCGTAATAAATCGTTACGTTTTTCAAGCAAATTTTAAAACTGAAATTCGAGTAAAAAAAAAAAAATCACATAAAATTTTCTAGAAACATAAAGCTTAAGAGATATAAACTTGTCAAACTCAATTAAGCTCAAAATACTGCACAGAATTAGAATAAATTCACTTTATCAAATACGTGTTGTTTTTTTTTTTTAAAGATTTTTTTATGTGTTTTTTTTTGTTTTTTTGAGAAAAAATAACTTTTTAAAACATAAATTAATTATGTAAGAAAACGAAAATGAGATAACCACCGATAATCTCGTCGTTAAAAATTCTAAACTTACACGCAAAAATAAATTTTTGTTTTCTTAATTTAAAAATATACTAATGAACATTAATTTGTTTCTGACACTTTCGAATATATTATTATTAAATTATAAGTTAGTTAGTTCGACACAGTAGCGTTCGCAGGATTTTGTCAAGGGGGGTTTATTTTGAAATTTGTTACATTTTGTCACTGAGGCTTCCTCTAGTTTTACAAGTATTACTACTACTATCTTCACCACCACTACTATTAATACTACTATATTAATTCTGCTATTTGTAACTTTCCAGTTTTCATTTTTTTTTTTCAAATAGCGCTTGTTTCGAGATATCTGTACAATGTGTTTCAAAGCCCAAGGGAGGGGTTTAAACCCGGAAACCCCCCTTGCGTACGCCACTGTAATCATGTATGGTAATAAAAACATTTATTTATTTATTTACATTTCTGATAGATATTAAATTTTTCTAAGTAAAAAATTTTATCTTCGTTATTCTGTTCTTAGACAAAATTCAAATTCAGCTGAAGGTTGGAAGAACTGGAAATGTTTCTTGTTTGTATATTAAAGGTTATCTTCGTTTGAAATATTTGCTCTTTCTTTATTCGGTTACAGAATTTAGGATCCACATAAAGATACGAACTACCGTACTTAATAGTTTTAAATTTAAAAGATATTTTGAAATTTCATTCCAAATTTTACATATACCTTGGCAAAAATTGTTATATATTGTTAGTTTTGCTGTTAATTTAAAATGTCGGTCTTTGTTCAATTATTGCTACTTTACACATTTTTAAGAATTGAAATAATTAAAACTGAATCATTATTGCCGATGTAATATTGAGTGGATTTTGATCACATTCAATTGATTTGATCTTCTACAGCAGGATTCAATTGATTTGATCTTCTTGGCATTGATTTGATCTTCTACAGCAACTCAGTTCTATCAGTGGATATATAAGGTAAATTAAGGTACAAATCAATGCCAAGAAGACCTAAACTAAATATTTATATCACTTGCATTCGCAACTATTTATACTTCACAAGAGTAGTTCTGTTTTATATGAGATAAAAATTAAATTGTGCAGCGTTCACATTAAACAACACCGTTTGTTAATGAGGTACAGTTCCGTTCAATGAGGTTTTCACCTCGACGGGGTATGTTCGGCTATCGGGCAATACTCTATTCAAGACCGAT
>WUQG02406819.1:0-16760 GCA_011317285.2 Androctonus mauritanicus | reverse complement strand
ACAAAAATTGCAATGGAACATGGTGTCGCAAACCACGCTGTGTGTGTGTGAAAATCGCGAAAAACGCATGCAGGTTTCGACTTCACGCTGGAGCGACAAAAAGTACAATAATAATTACAAAAAGATTTATTTCATTAATTATTACAAAAGTTGTTGGAAGAGGCGGCCACTGACGTCATTGCATAGTTTACAACGACGTAAAAACGCGCTCGAAACTTACACGACCCGGACTAGCTCGAAGATACGAGTTATTGCTTGTGATGCCGCAGCGATGAAAATCCGCGCTATGAGATCCTGCGACACCATGTTCCGTTGCAATATTTGTTCCTCTTGATGTCTACTAACAGCCTTCTGAGTTTGTCGGTCCATTAACAGAACACCCTGTATATATGCCAATCATTAATTTAAAGATATTCTTTCTATGTGTAAAGTTAAGGTCGGTTTTCACTAGCGCGGTAGCGGTATTTTACCGCTTTACTTTTCCGCCGTCGAAAAATCGCTCAGCAGTTCACACTAACGCAGTACGATGCGCGGTACATTATGTTAAAAGTGCATTTTAGGAAAGCTGAAAGACTTCTCACATTTTAGTAGGCATAGGGTGCCGACATTTTGATTGCTTTATACGGTATGATTATGATGGAAATTTAAATGAAAGTTTGTTTTTTACGCTATCTATAACGAAACAAACAACCGTGTTGAAATCTGGCGTAAAACTGTGGAGTGTCACTATTGGTCGAAAAGTAAAACGATCAATTACTGCGGCGGTAGAAGTTGAAGTTGCTTCGACTCTAACCGTCGCGGAAAATCCTCGTCTTAAACCGCTCTCTGACCACGTGAAATGACGTCACAAGGCGGCTTTGCGCGCTGAAACCGCGCTAATGAGAACCAACCTTAAATCTCATTTTCATCTACTAGGTATCGTATTAAATAGTTTATTTCGTGCTCAGTACGATAGACAAAAATGCATCTTAAATATTTATTTAATCGAAAAAACGAAATGATATTTAATAAATTTATTAAAAATTTAAGAATTTATTTGTGTTGTTATCAAAACAATAAATAAATAAATAAATAAAAAATACCAAGTATACTTTGAAGTAGATGATTTTGGTGATTTTCCACACATATTTAAAATAATTTATTATCTAAAACAGTTTGTCGAAAATCATCGAAATCATCCCACTCGAAAATACATTTGGTATTTTTATTTATTTATTTATTTATTGATATTTTGCTTTGATAACAAGGCAAAATAAATAAATAAATAAATTCTTAATCTTTTTAAATAAATTTACTAAATTTCAATTAATTTCTTTCGATTAAATAAATATTTAAGATGCAGTTTTATCTATCGTACTGAGCACGAAGTAATATATTTAACGGTGCTTACACGATAGTAGATAAAAATTAGATTTACTGATATACATGGAAAGAAATATCGTTAAATTAATGGTTGATTTATATAATATTAAAATATGAATTTCTTAAAATATAAAT
Organism: Androctonus mauritanicus; assembly: GCA_011317285.2. Classification (NCBI taxonomy): domain Eukaryota; kingdom Metazoa; phylum Arthropoda; class Arachnida; order Scorpiones; family Buthidae; genus Androctonus; species Androctonus mauritanicus. The sequence goes on along the minus strand of WUQG02406819.1, from coordinate 15,263 downwards.
CTTTAAATTAATGGTTGTCATATATAAGTTAATATTAAAATATAAATTTTATTATTATTATTTCTTGACTGATTCGAATTAATGAATCGTGATTTATTTTCATGACAATTATTTTGCAATCGTTTAATAAGGGAGAAAGTTATTCAAATAATTTATTATTTTTGTTTCTTTTTTTTTTTTTTAATTCGAAAGAACTGATAATGAATTAAATCAACTTCGTTAAGAAAATATTTTTTCGAGAATTCTCTGAAATTTTTAATATAAAAAAATATTTTATTTGTTATTATTTTTTAGAATGCTTATTGAAAAAATATCCGTTTCGTTTATTTTTTTTTTTATGATATAAAAGGAAAATGTTTAGATTTTTTGAAAAAGAACTGCCGTATCGTGACTGTTAGTTCTGAACTTGTCACATACAATTCCAAAAAATGATGGACGTAGGGATTTGTTGAAATTCAGAAATTTCTGTTTGAAAATTCAAATCGTTGTTGACTGTATTTAAATTGTTTCTTTTTTTTGTGCAAATACTAGCTGCAAATCTTTTTTTTTTTTTTTTTTCTATTTTTTCTACTCTCCTATCTGATTATGGCATCAGGAATACTACATTTTTTATTGATTTTTGATTTATCTACCGAAATATATATATTATTTTTGTATATTAAAGTTTTTCTGATAAATTTATAATATTATAATATTAATTTAACTAATTTACAATTGCAAATATATTTTTCTGTATGATAAAAAAAAAAATTATAGAATCGGTTCATTTTAATTTAACTAAAGAAAATTTAACAGAGAAGAAAGAAATTCGTTATTGCAGAATTCAAGTAAAAGATATTAAAAAAATGCTAACTTGCAAAAATTTTTAAATATTTTTGTTGTTTTAACATAATATTTCTATTAAATTCTCTCTATAAAACTAAAATTTTATGTTAAGTAAAAATTAAACTGTAACAAAAACTGATTTCTTAGATGGATATAACTTCTTATCGGATATTTCTGCTTTTATTATATGATGAAAGAAGAGAAACTATATCATGTATTTAACTTATACATGGATAATAATACAACTTCCATTACTTATCATGTTTCAAGACTATATCATTGATTACTTGTACCCATCACGAACAACGCTTTATAATATTGATATCAACATCTTATTTCAATCAGAATTTTGTTAACTCTAACTTCTGTTATATATATATATATATAATTTTTATTTTTCTATAATTAATTATAATAATCTTAATAAAAATATTACATAGTATGGCAAAATTTTTCGAAATTTAAATGGATCAAAAAAAAAAAAGCAACACTTGTTTAGATGAAGAATTTCAATAAATTTGGATGCATTCGATAAAATATGGATAAATTGTAGAAAATTCTAAATATGGAAAAAAAACCTATAAACTAAAAAATTAATTAATTAATTAATTAAACAAATTTATTAATTTGTAAAAGTTAATTAACTGTAATAAAATACGTTGGAGAAAGATATCATAATCACGAAAACTGAAAACAGAATCTGTAATAAGAGCATATCTCATAAAAAAAAAAAATTAATCATAATTAAAATAATCACTGCATTGAATAGATTAAGACGTCTAGATTAAGAGCAATGTTTCGAAAGCTAAATGCGATTTTTTAATTTATAGAAAATTGCTTAAGTTTGAGTGTAATTAAAGTTCTTAGTCGATAAAGACTTTTAATAATATCCAACAGATTTAATTTTATTAGATTCAGACATCTCTATTCATTTTGGTGCTTAACATAGATTAGTAGCATCTATGAGCGATCTATATTTTAAATTAAAATATTTTCTGAACTGAAACTTCAAGTTAGCGAGATAAACACGTCTACTTTTATTTAAATATCCATTTTTCGAATTTTATTCAGTTATTAGTTGCATAATACAATTATATAATAAATTTGCAAGGTTGAATTTCATCTGCATCTCTTGCTGGTTATGCAAATATAGACTGAGCTAATTTTTATAAATTATTTTTCTATTTTTATTAAGCGATAGTAAGATTATATTTCATGTAAAAATAACGTAAGTTATATCAATATTTAATAAGCGTCAATAGTTTATTTCCACGTTACAATATCTCATGTTTACTATCTGCAAACGTGTATAGGATATATAAAATATTAATTTTTATAAGATATCATCATAAATATGCAGATAACAAATTAATTTCAAAAATATATTGCAATAATTTAACGATTTGAATATCGATTCGAAAAATTAGATAATATTGATATCGGTAGCATAAACTTATTAAGAGCGAGGATAATTTCTGTAGTTTGATGAAAAATATAGTGTTTTTTTGATCATTAAATCTCTGAAAATAATTGAAAATCCTGATCATTATATATTTTGATACTAACTTATTTTATATAAATAAACAAATTTCATTATAAATGATAATAAGCGTTGCAATAATTGAATAATCGATCAAAAATTAACTGATAACTTTAGAATGGAGTAAGTTCAAAAATAACCTTCTTGATAGTAATTCTACTGCTTACAGAATAAAAAATAACAAAATATATCAGATTTAAATTCTTAACAAGCTCAGTAAAGTATTTTTTTTATTTGGCTCCCGAATGCTTCGAATACGAAGTATCCTATAATCGGAATCGAATTTCATGAAAGTAATCACGAGTTAGCTTCGTTACTAATATCTCATCTATCCAAAATAGAATGTTTCATAACTCTTGATTTCTTCAAGATCTATCACATAAACTTATATATATGTATTCCCTCTTCTTTTATATTTTTATTGGGTTATAGATATAAAAGTCAAAAGCGAAAAGATGTAAAGTCATTGAAAATATCCTCTGAATAATATAACGAAAGTTTAAATAAATTTACCATGAAAGCTAGAAAGCAACAAATGGAATCTTTCAAAAATAGTAAATTTTAGTATTAAATGATTGTTCGCCAGGCTATCCGCTATCAAACTTAGTTTTTAAAACTATATTGAAAGTATTCGAATAGATATATTTTTATCCAAGCACTTTATCAACGAATTTTTTCATTAATCGATTCTTTTATTAAAATGTTGATTTAATAATTTATAAAAAAAATATATATATAAATATGTGATTAAAAAATTTCTTTACTTCAACTTTTTTAAAATATGTATTAATCTGTATTATAACTGATTCTGGTTATGGATTAATTGTGGCAACTTGTTTGCCTTTTTTTAATTAATTGGCCGTTTTGATAAGTTAATGTAACCAAGATTAACAGATTAATCTAGCAAAGATCATCTTGTTCAATGTACTTTTTTCTCTGTGATCTGTAGATTAGACACGATAATCTATCTAGCTGACGATATCATAATGAAATAATTAATCTTAAAAATATAATTATATCTTACGTACAGAAAATAAATGAAGTGAATAATAAAAATAAAATGGCTTAAATAAAATTTTAATGGATATTTATTTTGAATTGACTTAACTTGAATGAATATTTGTGTTATTTTATCGTTATTTTCCGAATCGTAAACATGGAAAATTGCTTTGAAGATTTATCTTTGGATATTATCGTCCCTGAGAGATAAACTTATTTAAAATACACTATTCTTCTTTCAGCGCCAAGAAAAATAAATTATGTTTTAACTCCTCTTATTCGGGTGTCGACATAAATTCACGCGTTTCGGCATAAATTCGGCAAAATTTATCAATGTTTTCGATAGAACTAATGGTGGATAACGTTAGAATGGAATTACTTTGGTGTAATATTTTTACTCTTTCGTAAACAATGCGCTACAAAATTTATACCTAAATAATAGAATAAAAATATAAGTAAATTTTATTCAGATTTAGACATATTCTTATCCTTTAATTCAGATTTCATTATTATATAAATTTGATCAGATTATTTTATTATTATTTTTTTTTAATTTAAATTTTTACTTTAGAGAATGTAATTGGAATCTCATTATCTCTTTAGAGAGGCGATAAATTCACTTTATTAAACATCACTTTCGTCAAGAGAAACAATAGAATATTCACAAAATTTATAGAATTTGGTAAAAGAAAAGAATAACTAGCTACTTTAACATAAACAAAAAACTCATTATCATCCTTATAACTTAACAAAAAATTTAATTCAGTCTGATCTCTAAACTTAGATAAAGCTAGACATTCACAGAACTAATGATGCACAGAAAAATTTCTTTCACATCAATTACACTTGTCCTGATCCAATTTGTACCATCTTCTTCTGATCGAAATAAATCGGCAATTCAATCTCAGTTGAATTATAAACTTCTTCAAATAGAAAGGAATATTCATAAACATGTAATCCTCATTCGACGGAAGAGATATCACCACTTATACCAACTACGTCTATTTAATCTATTAAATGACTCAGTGTCTCTCCTATAAGAATCATATATAGCTGCTACCATTACCAGTTTCATATCATATTCAATACTGTAAGTCATAGGGAGAAAAATCCTATGCGAGACTGCATATTTAGCCAACAATAAAGAAACTTTTCGAATCCAATTACCTGTAATTTGAGGCAAATTACAATAAAGATCCTCCAAACTTAATATCCTAGCCGCAATTCCAGTATCTTCTCTAATCCTTATCATAAATTTTAATACTCTCCTTAATAAAACAAGGGAATAATTCGGTCTTCTGCAAATCATGCCTTATAGCATATCCTGGAACTCCCCTCTCCAAATCAAGAATCTTCTAAATAAATATCAAATAAACACGTTCAAATTTATAAATCCAATCCACTCTCCTTACAGGAAAAGCGTATGCCACCGCATATAAATTATAGAGTTGAACAGTCTAAAACGTATAAAGAGTTGATTTAATCTCATTTTAAACAAAAAAGGATTAACCAAATTAATTATTAATACTCTAGCCTTAGATTGACTCATCACAACATGTTTATAAAAAGAGAGCTGCCGAGTAAATATCACAACCAGATACTTAAATTGATTTAATCAGATTATTTAAAATTAATTCATTTTGTAGCGTTTTTACGATTGCCAATATTGGATTTATAAGATTATTTTTCCAATTTAAAATTATAATGAATAATGTATATAAATTATATAATACAGAATTTTTAATTATTTAATTATAAAACATTTTTTAATCACTCACTACGCGATATTTTCTCATTATCCATGCCTTCTCATGCAGACTTCTCACAAAATTCTAAACTCTTTGATTACGGTAATTATTAAATTATATAATATAATATATGATTAACAAAATTAGAAAAAATTTTTCTGATATTTTAGCCACTTTTTAATGCTTTTAACTAATTTCTTAAATTTGATATTATTCGTTCTTTCCATAAGATTAATTAATTCTGTAATGTCTTCAAAAATTTATGATTAAGATATTTTTCCAAATATACATAAATCTTATTAAACACGGTGTAATTTCCAAGAAAAGTAATTTAAAAATATTTTTATGCTGCACAGATTTCACATCATAATCGCTCTAATCTTCAAATTTTCCATATTTAGTAACTGTTTACCGTTTCGTTTCGATGCAGATTGAAATAATTGAATATAATTTAAGTAATATATTGGTAGTAGTATGCGAAATCATTAAAAATATGGAAGTTATTATTTTAAATTCGCCATTAAACTTTCCGTTTATTGATAAAATTTTCTATGAAAATTTTCAGTGACATTTCAGCATATGCAAAATAGAAACAACAGATAAAAGCACTTATAAATAGGAAAATAGCTGCACTGGAAGTGTACACATCGATTGTTATTACACGTATATTTTTATAAAAAAAAAAAAATTAAAATTATATTTATAAATAAATATAAAATACGCCATCAAACCGTAACCAATTTAGTTTACCGAAAGTAAATCCGAAAAAAAAAACAAATTCCCTTCAATATGAATATAATCTATATGTTATTAAATATATGCTCTCAACTTACGTCAATCTAAACAGACATTTAATAGAAGAGACCTTTGTCAGATTGTTCATTAAAGAGAATATGCATACGCCTAGAGGTCCCTGTTATAGAGAGCCCCGAAGTGAAGAGATCTCTGATAATGCCGAATTCAATATACGAAGGCCTACTTCTAACGTTTCTTTCATCAAAAATCGAGAAAAGGACAACAGTCCTTCACAATCGAATGAATACATTCAGTTTATTATGTATCGAAAATCATTTTGTTAAAAGCTTTGTTGATAGAAAAGGTTAAATTTTAATTCTATCTCAAAAGATCACAAAAGAACAAATTTTTAAGAATTTGATAATTTACTTTCTATCACACGAATAAATGTCGTTTACAAATTAATTTTCGTATCATTAAAAATTAAAATGAATCCCAGAATGTCTGTGCCTAGGGAGTCAAATGAAAGTAAACAATTTTTGTTTTCTAATATCTTACTAAAAATAAGTGTCTAAGATTTATTTTATATTTAAATAAGATTTATCTCTGCAAGAAATTAAAATATCAAATGTATCCACAGTGTAACTCTTTCGAATCAGATTTTTAATTGTTAATTATGTAAATATGTTAAAACTTCTACGTATTACAGAATATATACAGTACTTCCGATATTTTTATATAAATTTATAAGTTAGAATTCCCAAAACAGATGTTGATCATTTGGAAATAGGATTAAATCATAACTATTCAGTCAGAAATTACATATATTTTTTATAGCATGCTGAAAAATAATTATTTTTAGCATTTGCTTTTTATATATCTCAACTAGTTTGAGTAACTTATTTAAAATATTATTACTTTTAAAAAATATGCATGCGTGCCTTGGCATATACAGAAAAATACACGAATATTTCCGTTAAATATCGCTGAATTTCAAGATAGTTGACCTTAGAATGGTTAAATTCTGGAAAAAAAGCGTAATAAATAAGAAATTACGAGAATGATTTTTTTTAAAATGACAAAACTGAATGTCATTTATTCAAATCTGAAGAAAAGTTTCAAATTTGGGCTTTTCAAAGATTAAACTAAGTGCCGGTTCTATAAATATCATTTAGCATCGCTGTCAGTAAACCACCAATAACGAGATCATTTCACTGCTATCTTCGTTAGAGATGTTTGCTAACAGCAAATAGTTGGCATCGTAATATATCTAAATGCCCATTGGTCATATTAAGCACGTGGTAAGAAATGACACTGTAGCATCACGTGCACAATCCAAGATGGCTACTGTTAAATGTGATTGACTTCATCAGTCTGATAATTAGATAGTGCATTTACTGAAGTATATTATATGGTTAGTGGCTAAAGATGAAATTATTTATTAAATTAAAGACTATCCACTGGAGTAGGCCTATATCGTTTTAAAAACTGCAAATCTTATTTAAAATAAATGTATAATTTGGAAAATACATACAGTTTCTCTTAAAAATTAAATCATACAAAATAATCTACTAATTTATCCCATTTATGTGAGGGACTTCTACTAGAAGAGAATTTTTATGAGATAATTATAAAATTCACTATTATTAAATTTCAAAAATATAAAATTTCTTTTTTTTTTGTATCTTTCTTCTGATTATTAGCATATCACGAGATATATGGAGCTAAACTACATTCTGTCACATTTGAATATTTTAACATCGGTCTTAACGGTGATGTTGACTGCTGTTACGTTTTGACATCGCTGATACGCTTAATAACGATTGATGTTTAACAGAATTTCACTAACATAATTCAATAACATCGCGATGGTGTAACCGACTTCAAATAGACGGAAAGTAGTTAAATTTTTCAACAGAATTATTTTATTAAAAAAAAAAAAAGAAAAAAATTTGACAATTCCAAGCAATAACGCATAATATACTAACACGTTTCGATATTTCTCGCATTTATTTATTTAAATTATCCTCAACTTCTAAGTTTTAAGATCGAAAAACGGTTAATTTTAACTCCAATAAATTTATTCTACTATTAAATGCGAAAATATTTACATTTTGCTGTTAGACGATGTTATGAGCTTGAAAGAAAGTTATTTTCGAGTGCATAAAATTGTCACAACTAAGAAAATTCTCTTCGAACACGCCGACAGAATCGAAGATTCGAGTAAAGTGTGATTGGTTAGTGTACTTTAGCTCCCTCTAGTGCTTAGGTTTGAGATATTGTAGGCAGACTTCACGTCATTCCGCTTGAGAATCACTAACTTGTCAGTCCTTTCGTGCCGTCACAGGTAAGTTTCTTCAATGTTATTTTAACAACCGAATCTCTTTTACATAAAAAAATTATAAAAATATATATATATCAAGTATAACTAATTATATTAATAATTTATCTTAAGAATAACATAAATTTTCTTATCTAGAAATCTATCAATAAATAGATCTGTACAAGTACATTATATATATTTCTTTAATTTAAAGAACGTATATGTTCAATCTCATGTTAATAACTGTTAATTTAATTAATTTAAACTATAAAAATTAAGTAATTAAGGATATTAAATGGTCTTTAGAGTTTGCATGACGTATAAATTTACTTTAATTGCCAAATTCATATTCTATAATCGCTCTTGAACTCTTTATTCTTAGTTATAAATATTTAATTAAACTTCATTTATATTCTTAACTAGCATATCTTATGTTGATATTCCATCGCATCGACGAACAGGCGACTTTTTTTTTTTTTTTAATGATTGAAAATTTAGTGTAAATAAAACTGATTAAACATTAAACTTTTTATATTTGCACTATTCTCTTCTCTTAGTACTTCACGACAGAATTTTAAATTTTATTTATTAACAAATTTGCAAATGTCAACTTCCTCTCTCTAGAATTTTTGATTAATCCCTTCAACGAGCACTTTAATTTTTGTATAAACGTTTTAACGGATAGAGAAATAATGCAGAGAGGATATAAATTAGGATTTTGTTTTTTGATGTACGACAGATGCACAGTTTCTAGTTTTTCTTACTTCCTAAATTAAATAAATACAAGATAATAATATTTTTAAATTTCTGTTTCCGATTTTTAGTTAAATTTTATTTCAATTAATTATAAGATTTTTTTAATTTTTTTTTTTTTGCGTCGCTAATCGCTCGTTAATCTTTATATCTGTGCTCTTTATCCGATGTTAAATTTAGCATCTTTATAATTAATTCAATCGTAAATTATAATATATATATATATTTTTAAATATATTTAAAGTGTAAATTGTAATAATTAACGCAAATAATATTTTATGGCGATAGTTAACGCGTATTAAAAATTTAGAAGCAATTATTTAACATTAACGAGATTTATCGCGTAATTAAACACGCGAATGTTTTCCTTTTAAAAATTTATATCGGGTTACTAATTTTGTTTTAATTATATATTTTTTTTAATAATTAAAAGCAATTTTCACTTTTTATATCTGTGCTTCCTTCATAATTTGAGTCCGAATTATTATATCTTCTTAATTTCCTATTTTAGAAGCGAAATTGTTCGTAAATGATTAACAATTATCTAAAAATTGATTGTCCTATACGTTACGTTCCAATCTTTATCCTGTGACTTCTCCATTGTTAAATCCTTGCTTCTTTTAAGATCATTCAAAGAATACTGGCAATAAATAATCGCAATAAGTACTTTCTTTCAAAACCAAATGGCACCTCAAAGACATTTTTTTTTTTTTTTAACACAAATCGATGAAACCCACTTTCGCGTAACATTTTAGCCATCATAAAAAATTAATTTGGCTTGGTTATAGGTTATATATTGAATAAAACTGAAATTTTTCTCTTCGCGTAACTGGATACGTTCGAGTGATCGCTTTACGCAAGATCTCTCGTTAGTTTTTTTTTTTTTTTTTAAAGTTTGTCAACTGATATCTCTTACAAAATAGCATCACATGTTAGTACGTTAATTGTCAATACATTACGATTAATTAAAGAAATAATTGTAGGTGATCAAAGAGAAAAATTGTTCACCAATGAAGATAATTATTCTAACTTTCACTAAATTGGTTATTTCCTTTTCTCATAAGGCAATTGTCTTCACGTCCATAATTTCGTTACATGAATCATAACACTGACTAAAAACAGTTATAATAATCTGATAACACTCATTAATCTAAATTATTTATCGGAGAATTCTACTTAAGAGGAGACAAATTGTAATTTGGTTAACAACAAAAGAATTCCTGTAGTTATGTCACAATTAATAATATATATATATATTTTAGAAAATTTTTTCCTTCGTTACTTTTAATACAATTAAAATATTTTAAGTTTAATAAAACGGTTAACCGCTATCGCTCTTATCGCAAAAATTAATTATGCATTTGCGTATTTGCATATTGGAAAAATCTTTCCTCCCTTTAAATTCAACATCCAAATTAATAAAAGTTGTTTTGAATGAATCGGGAAGTAGAAATTAATAATCTAAATATATTAAAACTAGAAAGTATTTAATTTTAAAATAGGGAATCAATAACTTTTACTGCTTTTACGCGCTTATATTTTGACTTGTATATAGTCTACAAGATATGAGATGTAGAAAATAACAAACATTAATTTTTCAGTCGCGAAATAATTTCGAAGGAATTATAACGATTTAAAGAAATTTATAGTTTAGAATGTCTTTCATTTTCATGTATCGTCATCAGATTGCACCTTTGAAAACTATAAAAATCGTGAATACTAATTTAAAATTAATAATAATGTTTTGATAAACAATCAAAGTTCATTAGTACATGTTAGAAAGTTAAAAATATACATTATCTATTGTATATAAATATTTTTTCATCAGTTGAATCTTATAGAAAATATGATGATTTATAATGGCTTAAAACAGATTTCAGAATCCGTTCACATACATCTTGATCTATTTTTATAAATTTTCCTTCTTTGACTTTATGTAATTTTTTATCGATGGTTTATATCTCGAGATTTTTGGTGTTCTAAGGGAATTAAGTTGTAAAGAACAGAGAAGAAAAATATTTAAAAAAATTATACAGTTTTTCATAGTGGAAAAAATAATTTCAATTATATTTTTCTATCATAACTAAAGTTGAATTCAAGTGCACGCATAACTTTATTCTGTATGAGAAAAAATTCGTTAAATATTGACATCAGATTGGATAGTATAAAAACGAAACGAACTGCTGCATATCAAGTTATTTCACAATAGTAAACTTATTTATCACGTTATAATAAAAATATTTTTTATGATGATGACGTTTCTTATAAATTTATAAATTGTTTACCTCAAATAGAAAAACTTTCCTGCGCATCAAGATCATAAAGATGATGGCAGCATTTTAAAGGACTTATTACTTCACTCAAAGGTCAGAATAATACGCTCCATTGTTAATAATATGGAATAGCGCTTGCATGCATTATTTGTGTGGCAGGATAATAGTTTTCTTATAAACTTAAAACGAAAAAAATATGAATACTTATAACCCCGCAAAAATTAACATAACATAACTGTTAAGTATCATTCTGAAACTCATAAAAATTGTGATTTTTCCATTCGCAGAATGTTTGTTTTGTTCTATCTCCTTTATTACAATAACCAAATCAGGTTCGAATAATTTTGCATGTTATATTTACATCATAAAAATGACTTTTTTCTGTATTATTGTGCACGAATAAAATTCGAATAACAACAAAAATATTCTTTTAATGCATAAATGTTACCAGTTAAAAAAATTTATTAGAATTATAAGATATCTATAAATTGTTTTAAGGGTAAAATAATTTTCTTTCATATATTTATTACTATAATTTCATTACAAATTATTATAAACTAATATAGAAACGTATAAAATAATTTATAACAGATTAGACAAAACGAATTTATTAAATTTCGCCTCAAAATAACCAACTAATTTTTTTCTTTATGCAAAAAATAAAAATAAAAAATAAAAAAAGTCTTTCGTAAAAAATTTCGATTTTTCGTCATATAGTGACTTGCAAAAATTAAATAAAATATTATAATAATTCTAATAAATTTTTCATAACGAATGGCAACATTTTAAAATATTGTAAAATTTTTTTACAATTTGAAAAATGAATTAAAAAAAAAAAAAATTCACAAATAAGAAATCAAAGCTATCGGTTATCTTATGTGTTTACAAAATAATGTATATCCCAGCTTGTAACCCCGACAATAGAAATAATGAGATAACAAATGTTGCATTCAATTAAATGACAGCCTCGTTACATGCTTTTTGAAGATGTGTTCTGATGTGAATATCTACAGGAATGTTAAAGATTACTATCATTACAGATGAAAGACAAATTATCTTTGACCCATAATGATAGTATTCCCTCGTGGCAACCTAGGCAATCTGTAATTTTACCTGTACTTACTTACTGAAATAATCTATATGCAAATATATCGCAATCAACAAATAATATACATATTTTTCTACATATCATGTTAGTACGTACGTTTTTATTATTTTCTGATGTTTTTCTATAAATTTTTGAAATAGTTTAAACGATATTTTTAAATCTAAATCTCGTATCCTGTTACGTCTGTATACATTTACGAAAAAAATTATTTTTCTAGTTTATGCAAATTTCTGTATGGTTTTGAAACCTTTATTTAAAATTCGTGAAGTGTTTGCGATAATTTTAAAATGATTTATTTCACTTTGCAAAAAGTTCTTTTTTTTTTTTTTTTAATTATTGCAGTGTTTGGATAAATATAAGGCGCTTGCAATGTTTTTAACTTCTCTTTGTTTTATAGAAACTAAAAACAGTTTTAGAATTTTTTTCAAAATGCTAGTAATCATTTAAATAAATCTATAAAAATATTTTCTTTTTAAATAAATTAAATTTTTTTTTCTATTGACCGCATTGATCATCAGTCCATCGAAACAATATCATTTTTTTTTTTTTTTTTGGATTTTTATATCTTGTAAATTGAATTGTTTCCAAGTTGTATTGCGATTTATTTTTCTTTTTTTTTTATTTGGCATAAATGCTGATTAATCTTTTATAGTATTCAATCTATTCAATTCTCCTATTCAGATACATTATAATGCCACCACTACAATCGAATTTCTTACATAGAAAAAAAATAAATTAAATCTAAATTCATTATTTAATTTAATTGATGTCCTGGATATAAAAAAAAATTAATTAAAAATGGTCTTTCAGTAATATTTCACGTTATCTTCGTTTCCTCCTCTTGATCCTAATTAATTTAAATTGAATTAAGTTCAATAAACGTTACAGTAACAATATTAAAAAATCGATAATTCAAAGAAAAGAAAATTTGTTTAATACTTCGAACTGTAGAAGAAATTTTCATTCTTAACTGTTTTTTTTTTATTATTATTTAAATTACCAATATTTTATATACAAAAAATAGGAATAATATTTTTCATTAACTTATTACAAATTTTTTAATATGAAAAATTTACTTCAATGTCAATTATGCCAGCTGATGAGATACGGATGCAATTTGATTCGTATCAAAAACATAATTACTGATTTTGGGATAATTAATTAATTATTTAATTATTCGTAAATAAATTAATTCAATAGTAATTAATTCGCAAATTACCAAAGTGTTATTTTCAATGCAAACAATAAATATTTATATTGATGAATAGCATTCTTGTAAACACGAAACGTTATCAGAATTGAATCAAACTTACCCATTAAAACATTTAATCTAATGCTCTCATTCAGACAAATGAAAATCAAGTTGGATATTATAGATTAACTGATTAAATTGTTCATTTTGATAAGTTTGCAAACATATTATGCTTCCTAGATCCACATGATGATAATTTATAAAAATTTAATGAGATTTAAGCCAGTTTAACGGAATTTATTGTCATTTCAGGCATTATGGACAACAAGTGCGAACGATTATGCACGAAAATTTTATGATTTGCACTAACCGAACTGCTAAAAACATGAAAATTTTCATGGTTGTGCTGACATTAATTATTTGGAGTAATAAAGTAAGTAAATATTTTAATTAAAATTATAACTTACTAATATTTAAATTTAATTTTATATTAGTAATAATAATTATTCTGAATTTATTACTTATAAAAAAAAAAAAACATTTAGAATTTTAGATGATTTTTAATGATTAAAATTTTTTGTAATTCTGATAAACAAACAGAGAAATTATACTTAAAAATAATTCAGAATCTGAATTAAAAATTCTAAAATTAGAACGTTTTCCAATTAAATCTTGTAATAACTTTAAAGATTGTATTATAATTGTCACGATAATGATCTCATAAACAGCAGAGAAAACTTATATAAACTTTATTATGCCTGAAACCATTCGCTTGACGAAGTTGTTAACAACTCGTAGGTGGTTAAATGATGCATAAATTAATAATTCATGTATGTTATAAATATGTGATAGTTTAAATTGAATTTTTTAAAGATTTTATATCGATAAAATACGGTTAAAGCATTAAATGGCATCGTGATAAACATATCAATCAATGGATTTCATATCATCAAATGCGTCACCGGATATAAAATATATTTATTCTAATTTATTTAATTACATTTATGCTTGATAATGTAGCCCTGTTTATGCATTACGCCTTATGATATTTTAATATTTTAATGCCACACTAAAAAAAAGATATTTCCTTTTTTCTTTTCTCTTCAGATATTATTTTTACAGTTATTCCCTTCTTGAGAAGAAATTTTTAAAATTATTGTAAATGTATCGTATCATCAGTTGTGTATATATATGTAGATTGTCTGTTGTGATTGATACTTCACTATCTATAATGACTAATCAAATAATTCGGATCCAATATAGATGGAAAAGTTTGCTGATATAGTAATTGGAAGTAAAATGTTTCCAGTTTACAGTTATAACCATCCCAAACATGAAAGATCTTCATATCAAAGGATTGATGGGCATGAATTCTTAAGCAAAATTGATATATTGGTCATTCGAGTTTGGGGTGATTACTTCATTAACAAGAAAGCGATGCTATTAAAAAAAATGTTTCTTTAATGTTTTTTTATTTAAAAAAAATTATTTTAATATTAAAGTTCAAGTTTATTTTACAATATAACAATATCTTAGTAATTTATGACATTCCCAAACATATAGGGCCTATTATTGAATAAGATATTTCTATTATCTCCTGTTAAAAGTTTAATCTGATAAAGTAATTTAATTTACTGGATATATTTTTGTTTATCAAATGACTAATTTTTAAAGCTCAGTAGTTTCAACGTTACGCAAGAAGACAACACTAGTTACATCGAAGAAACGAAGATAGTCTGTAGAACAGAAAGAGGATTTGCTTTACCG
>WUQG02406818.1:0-43049 GCA_011317285.2 Androctonus mauritanicus | reverse complement strand
GTGGGGAAAATTTTTCAAATTCCTTTATTGCTCTCACCTCACTTAAAATCTTTATTACTTCATTAGCAGATGTCACTTGTGAGTTATTAAAATATTTAATATCTCACCGTTGGATATGTTAATGTTTATAACAAGTCGCCAGCAAATATGTTTATCAGTATGTTTTATGGACTCTCCACCTAAATGACTACAACATGCAACACAATATCTATCATTTGTCTAAGCGGCTCTCGTTCAATTTAGCGAATTTTAAAATAATTTGAATGGAAAAGTCATTAAATTAATTTGCACAATAGCTTACTCTTTAAGTAATCAGTCAATTTAAACTTTAGACAATTCCATTTAACGTACGAACGGAAATGCATTAACGACTTCGAAATTCGCATAAAAATTTGGATAACTACTTTGCATTTTAAACAAAATTTTCTAATTTACAAGTGGAAAATTTCTTTTTAAACTTCTTACTAAACTGTGATGTCAATGCATTATTATAAAATAATGATATTTTATAAGCCTTTTAATATAATAATAAAGATGCTGTTAATAATGAAACAGTATTGTGATACTGTCGCTTGAATACAGAGCAGCGAATTTTAAAATAAACTTATTCGGAAAAGCAAACAAAACGTTAATCACGTGATTTTTGGACTTGTCAAGTCCTCAGAGTTCATTTTAAAGTTTCTAAATAGAGTAATTTTAATAAATTGCAATAAATTTACATAAGCTTGTTGTACTGTATCTATTTATATAAAATAAATTTTCATGGGAGAGGAAAAATAAAACAGGTTAATGAATTACAAATTTGTGTGAATTTCGAATTTTCTCCTCATGTTTATATTCAAATATATTTATAAAGATGAAAACCGCTTTTCTGTTTACGAATCTTGATTAACATACCAAATATTTTCAGATTTTATTTTATTTTGTAATAACAATAAATTTTTTATAGAATTATTTTGTTTTTATAAGTGAAAATTTTAAAATCGGAATTATTTTTATTCTTGTAAAAAAAAGGAAACATTAAATCACGTGGTTAAAGACGACCAACGCCCAATTTTCGTATAGTATTTTCTCGCTAGAGTTTTTCTTGTATAGTCGCTCTAAACATATGCAGATCTAATCCTGATGCAATCCATTCTAATTTAGTCGGCCCTATTAATAAAATTCTATCCAAAATTTATGTATTTATGCATATTAACTGCATATTAGCAATCTAATAATCATTTCGAGTTTATTAATGAAGCTGAACGAACTCCGCCCATCTCTTCATTATAAAGCATTCGTTTCTTAAAAATTAATCCTTTATCTAACGCATCTGATCATATATTTCGATATTTTAATATATATACACATACACACATAATTCAAGGTTTATGCAATTCCGCCCATTTCAGTACAGAATACAAATTTTTCATCTCCACCCTGTTTTATGACTGTTTTTCTTCGCACAAAATTCGATAATCTCTGAATTAAATAAATATAAAAATCATCGATTAATTGCATCGAAAAATATTGAATTAAGCTGTAATCATCATAAAAATTTCGACTTTATCTTTATATATATATATATATATATATCACGCTTTTCAATATATCATTCTGAATTATGATAAGCATTATGTAAATTGCTTCACGTGGCCGAAAGTTACTTATTTTTATCTGACGTCAGAACGCATAAGAAAGAAAAAGATGTATTGAAGGAGAATTCCTTTCTTTCCGGATTGAATGCATCACCTACACTTTAACACCTAGGACAAAAGTAAAGCAAGAAGCTGGTATATCGCCATGATTGAGTAGAGGAGACTGGAAGTGACAGCGTGTCGTGTCCTAGACGATTTCTACCCAGTAAATGCACTTGAAAATTTTCTGTTCCTCCCTTTCCTGCTTTAATTATAACATGCTACGTCTGAAATAGCGATTGGTATCCGTTTATTTGATTTAATACCATAATTCATCCAAGTTACTCTCTATATCTTTACCAATGCCATAATTCATCTCCAACCGAGTCCATAAATACGTTTACGGATTTAATAAATTTATTTCAGTTAGATATATAAATCGAAAGTATATAATTAATATAGTTTTATCACCTCGGATATCATCTATAATCGGTAAAATTTTCGTATAACAATAATGAATAATTAAAATAAAATTTCGGAAGCACTTCACAAATTATCCGTGAAGTTGCATTACTCTAATAAGAATTGGGACTGGCTTGATCAGATATCTACATTATGTATAACATTTTAGTCTTTGTCACGTATGTGTTTTCTGACTGACAAGTGCATGTGTAATTCGTACGTATTATTAGATTGTCATGTCAGCAAACGCTTATCAGTTTTATCTTCACCTGCCTTTACACACTATACATCATTATGTTAGACAGCAGCTCATACAAAAAGATGATTCTACAAAATTCGAATACCTTTTTAACTTTTTGCTTGTCCTAGTTCTTTTTTTATAAATATATATTTATAATTTAATTAGGTTATTTATTATTAATTAGCAAATATTAATTTTTTAACCATGCATTAGCTGAAGTGAATGCATGTAACCAAAATTAGCTACATATATTTATTTTTTCTGTAATCTAAATATCTCGAGAATGAAATATTATAGAACGCATTTTAGATCTTTCTTTGTTATCTAAATTATATGAATATTATTTTAAGAATGGTGATTATCTCGTTACAAGATGGCGACCATTCGAAACATCAAAATTAAACGTCTCTGAAACTTCGCATTTACTAGAATCAATATGGTGATTTTGAAAGAAGTTTAGATATCTTTTCCAATCACTATATTTTTTCTGTTTAATTGTAGAACTGCTATAAAATATTTCAAGAAAAAATATCGCAGATCATTCAAGATATGAGAACTAATTTTGAACTTCTTCACGTGGTCTCATTACAAGATGGCGACCGTAAGAAATTTTAAAAATTCTACAGCTTTTAAAATTTTTTCTCGCACGTTAGATATTATACTCATTTGAAAGGCAATTTTTTATAGGGAAAAAAATTGGTTTTAACGTTACTTACCGTCAGTAAAAGCTTTAGTTGCATTTTTTCATTATTTTCCTTTTTTTTTTTTTATATGACTGCTATAGCATAACTTCATTGTTAATTTATTCACTAATTATGCTGCTTCTACGTCAGCTCTACTCCAATTTAATCCTTTATACGTTACCATCAATCTCCTATCTAAAAAAAACACCCAATTGTATTCTTTGTATTTTCATTATCGCATCAATATTTGAGGTCTTAATTTCAGTTAATCAATGTACGTCACCGTCAGTGTCATTTCTCTTTTTTTTTTTTTTCGGTTACTCAAGCCACTAATTGAACTCCCATTTTTTATTCCAACATCATTCATTTCCATAATTTAAAAATAATTATCTCGCCACTCAGCAATAATTTTTTTCCTATAGTGAGTATCAGCAATAATCGATATTATGTCATATTAATCGCTTTATTCGGATATTATCTTTAAATTCGCACTATAAAATTACGTCATAAATTCTCCATTAACAATGGAACCAATGAATGCCTTTAGCAATATTAGAAAATAATTACGTCACAGTCTTTGAAAAGTTCTTTTTACGCCATGTTGCTTAATTAAGTTTCGCCCAGAGAAAATAGTGTTTTACGTGTTATATGCCCCATAATTCATGGCTACGGTCTTAAAACAAAATTAGGAGACGTAATTTTTGTATTTTGTCGTGTCATTTGTTTTTCACAATCGTTACTTAGCGATTGCATTAATTAACTGTAACACGATTCTCTAGCTGTTCTCTCTCTCGCTCTATCTAATCTTTTGTAAAGAAGAATATAATGATATTAAACTAACAATTTTTTATCGTTAATTCTGAGACATTACCCAAATCAACTATGACACTTCCTTATGCGAGAGGATAATTATTTTTTTATTCAAAATTTATTATCATTTTTAATTTAATTGGTGGAGTGAAAATAATTTTTTTTTTCAATTTGGTTTCGATTTAAATTTTTATGTTCTTGCGGATTTGAAGTGGATAAATAAAATTAAACATGACTGATCGCTTGAAGTCTTATTAAATAATTAAAGTGCAAAAAAAATATTATTATTATTATTATTATTTTTTAATAAATAATTGTTCAGAATTGAGAAATTAGTTTTTTTTTTTTTTTTATACAATTGGATAAAAACAGTTGTCGAGTTATTACTGAGATGAGTTGATATTTTTTGATGGATGCTATACATGCTCTGAATTTTACATTCTTTATGCATGTTAGCTAGTTTATGGCATGCGTAATAATTTTATAACGTATTTGGCCATTATGTCAAGAATATTTGACAACCACTTGTCACATAACGTCACATCCACTTTATGCCTCAGATTTTTTTTTTTTTTTTTGTATGGTTATGCTAATGCCATTCACCATATAATATTGGCTACAGTTGATAAAAATTTTGAGATATACTATAATTCACTTTTTTTATAATTCCAACACTCGATTTTTAAACTTCATCATAAAATATTACAACGTTTCTAATCAATAAATTAAATAACATTGTTTCTTCCCATTTATATGAAATCCATGATAACCTTTTAAACAAGTTTACACAGAGAGAGCGATCACATAAAATATTTTTCTTCTGAGAAACCATCTAAAAAAGAAATACTTGTATGGGATCTTCATTTTTCTTCTTTTCTTTAGTTTATCTATCTGTAATTGGTTTAAGTTTGAAAGTGTGCAACATTCGAAGGAAGACGAATATATAGTTCATATTCGAATTGTCACGCATGGAAATTTTGTCACGAATCTGACAATTTACAAGTGCTTTTATCACGAAGTTTACAAACATCAAACGAATGATAACAGAATATCTTAATGATAGATTAAATCCTCTTTTATAAAACTAGATTTTTTTAATGATTAAAATCTAGTTTTATAAAAGGATTAAATAATATTTAATTTGAAATTAAATATAAAAAAAATTTTGTTATAGAATCAATCAAAATCAATTTAATTGATTTTATAAAAAAATTGTTTAATATTTAATTTCAAATTTTAAAATTATTATGTTTTTTTATTTCAGTTATAATATTTAAAAAAAAATTAATTGAAATGATATGCAAGCTTCAACGTAAAAATTATTTAAAAACGTCTAGTATCAAAATTGTACCTTAATTTCGTTCTGTGCATATAAAATATTCTGAAATTCTGTAAAATGCATAAATTTATAATTAAAATGAAGAAATTTGAGAAACTTGAGAAGCATTCTATGAAAATCCCTATTTTATTTTTATACCTTTCTAATCGAAAAATTGTTGAACGTTTCATTTATTGCGAGCATGCTTGACTTAATTTTCTAAATTCTGTTAATATCGATTAAAGTTAAAAGATTTAAAAATTATATTTTAAAATATTTGTTAAAAACATTAATTTAAAAATTTTAAACTGAAATTAAATGAATATTTTCAAATATTCTTAAAATGAATAATTTTTGCATTAGTTGCGAGGATGTTCTCTTAGTAATTTCTATTAAATTTGAAGAACGTAATTGGGATTTTCTTATTAAATAAATATCTTGAAATAAAATTAATCAATAAATTCCATTTTTGTATGGTTTTTCTCTCATGCAAGTATTCAGTTTTGGATCGATTTTGTTACATTGGCAAGGATTTTTAGGTCAGTTATTTTCTTGATAATAAATTACACCGAATTCTTCAATTGTAACTTTTGTTTACTCTCATCAAGGTTTAGATGAAACATTTCGGTCTCTTCATTCCAACCTTACAAACCTATTAATCATAACTGGAGGTCGACGAGCACTACTACCTTCTAGCTTTGATTTTTCTCCTTTGATTAAATTATACCTCAGGGCGGTTAGCTGCTGAGACCTTCTGCTTTGGTCTTCTTCTGTTTATAATCATCTTTCGATGAAAGTTGTGTTAATCTTCTATCAAGAAATTATGCATTTGTGGCCTCCTTCTCCTCTTTTTTTTTATTGAAGCTCCGTATTGATCTAAACGGGGACTTCCCAATTTCATCGATGTTTTGTCTTAACTTTTGAAATCTTCGGAAGGAGAGCTCCAAATATCTTATGAAACCAAAATTGATTTTGGCCTAGTCCCAAAATAACAATCTGGAATCCCGGTTTGAAGATTCCATAAGAGTGGCAGAATCAATATTTATTATGATCCTAATTTGATGGTTGAGAGTGTTTGAATCAATACACAAAACGACCCTAGTTTTGCAGCATACAGTTGGGAATGGTCTACGAAAATTCTCTATAAAAGATACAAGAAGAAATTTCAATCAACAATCTAGATTTTAAAGCGTTTGAAAACATTCGAGAAGATATCTCAACTTACGTTCTACAGAAAAATCTAGTTCTAGAGTCATTCAGTCAATACATTAGGAAGATCCTATTTGAAATCCCAAGTCGAGATGTTTGATCAATGACTATAAATAGCTCAGCTTTAAACTGGTTCAGATCTGCCATTGATTCTAATAGTTTTCTGAGTTTACAGAATGAATTAAACGTTGGAAATCAGGTTTAGAACTCTATTTTATAAGTAATTTTCACGATAAACGTTTTATGAAAATTTCCTATCAGTTTTCAATCATATGTAACAGATTTTTACTTAATTAAACCTATATAAGGACCTTTAGCACCGCTAATATATCTCAATCTTTATTTATCATATGATGTTATACATAATAATGCACTTAACCAAATTCATTCCAATTATCTTGTTTTTTTTTAAATATCTTTTTATCTGGTACGTTAATATAATTACATTTTGACAAGTCCCACAAAGCCGTTTTTAATAATCGATTATTTTTTGATTCTATGATCATATTTTTTCCCTCTAAGCTATTATCTTTATTTTTTCAAATTTAATAATCTTTTAACTTAATTTTCTTCCTTATGAAAAGATCAAATCAGATAATGTTCTGACGTAACTGCTCTAGATTACAAGAAACCGAAATTATTTTATTTTGGAACATATAACGTGTTCTTTACTTACCTGTAATGATTCCTGAGAGCTTAAATAAATAACAAGTCACTCTAGCAATCTTGGAATTGCAGAAATCTTGTGATGCACTTTCTATATATATTTTTCTTTTTTTATATAAAATTAAAAAAGAAAATAAAATTGTGTAAGTATACATTTATGTATTATCTTTCTATAAGATATAATTTGAAATTATGCAGATTGCTTCTTGCTGTGCTATAAAGAAAAAAAAATGGAAATGAACAAATATGCGCTAAATGCTTTAATGCTGTTAAACAATGCATTCACTTTTTTACATTATTTTATTATAAAATGTTTCGGTGTTACTGCTTTTTCATCGATCTGTGTGGTTTGGATAATTGGAAAATAAATGTTTGTCCCAGTTTTCAATGTTCTATCCAGTTGCATCCGTTGTCATGGTTACGGGAAGCCAAAGAGTATGAATGGAGTCTACAGTGATGATTTCGTCAGAATCTTTGAATTTTATTTCCTTATATGTGCGGTTCTATTAAGTACAAGTAATACTGGTCTTTATGACCATCGTCATAATAAAGACTCGGGAATCTGACTCATAGTTGAGATTCTAAAGCATTTCCTACAATACAAAAATACTATAAACATAAAAATCTAAAAATAAATTTAAAAATTTATTAATTTGATACAAATTTTTTTGTTGATATGATTCGGATAAAAATAAGAATTAAGATAAACATAATAAGAATAAATATGATTGATATTTTTTTATTTATGCAAAAATTTTATGCATTATTTGCTTTTCACAGATTACTTTTATTATAATTC
Organism: Androctonus mauritanicus; assembly: GCA_011317285.2. Taxonomy (NCBI): domain Eukaryota; kingdom Metazoa; phylum Arthropoda; class Arachnida; order Scorpiones; family Buthidae; genus Androctonus; species Androctonus mauritanicus. The sequence continues at coordinate 35,242 of WUQG02406818.1, read as the reverse complement.
TTGTTATATTAGATATTCTTCATCTTTTTAATTTAATTAAATTTTAAATTTTTAGTATGAATGTTTATTATATGATTAAATTATTCATTTTAAAAATATTAATTATTGTTTTTAGTTTATTATTATATATTGCATTAATACGAGTAATTGTTACACATTTTACTATTAGCATAAAAAATTTTTTTATTGTTAAATTTAATTTATTTTGCAATTTTACATTAAGATATTGTAGGCTTCAATGCAAAAATATTGTGATTTTAAAAAAAATCGTTTATTATTCAATACAAAAAAATGCACTAGAATAATTATGACATCAAAAGAATTGATTACAAAATATCAACATTGTTTACAATACATATCTATATTTAAGTATCTTCAATTTTTAACATTAATTTCCATTCGTTTGAATAAAAATAAAGAAAAAACTCATTTAGCCTAGACTACATTGTCGAGTAAGTATATAAATTTTATTAAGTCCAATCATCATTAATTTGAATAAAACAGAAAACTATACATGTTTAGTAAATTTATGATATGGATTTTAAATTGACAAGGGTTGACTCTTTCTATTATTCAAAATGTAATTATATGAAGTTTAAAAGTCTAAATAAATTTAGGAATGCTCAACCGGAACATATCTTTTGAATGGATGAAAAGAAGAGAAAAAATTTCCTATACTAAGAAAAGCATCAATTTGGCATCTTACCAGAAAAGTCACACATAAGTGACGTGAAAAGTTGTACCAGTACATCGTGTAAAAAGAACGGTAGTCTGTACTTTATCGAAAGGTTTTTCTCCTTCCAATAAACTCGTTTTCCCCTGTGTTTTAAGCTTTCACTGCATTAGGTTTTCCTATCAGGGAAAAGATACCTCTACAGGTGTTGATCTTTTTCTTTTCTCAATAATGTTTCGATCTAGCATGTTTCGCTGCATTTTATAGGATACTGTTTTTCGCACCGGAGAGTGATGTTTAAAGTGTAAAGTAATCTAACCCGCAGCTATTCTGTGAGCAATAGAGTAATTCTCTAGTTTAGTTAGATTTCTGATAACACAGCTGCTCCTGGCATCATCAACTATACACACTACCTACAATCGATTATTATTACGTTAATTCCATTAGATGCTCTCTCTATTCTCTTTTGTGCCTACGAGAAGACGACTTTAATGATATGTAAGATTACTTATAAATGTGTTGTTAAATACCTATTCTCATTTTTTTATAAGGTTAACTTAATTGGAATTTGTAAGTTTATCTTATTTTCTTTAATTTAATAATTTCTCTTGCTTTATTTTTCAGATGAAAGTTTGATAAATCTTATTAACGGTGATTAACATGTATTAAATGTTTGCTGTTTTAATTATTTTCTATTTTCAAGACATAATTTATAAAAGTCTAATTTAAATTAAAATAGATTATATTTTTATTAGATTATAAAGTAACTAATAAATTATTCTACATTTTATCACAAGAGAAATTTCCCTGTAAAAATATCTTTTCCTTATATACCTGTGTTATGCGGTGAAGCCTACATTAAGAATTCATCATTTCTTTTTAAATTAAAAAAATATTTTAAATTACAAAAATTAATTAATAAATATTTCTTATGTAAATTATTATAAAATATTAAAATTTTATTATTTTTTAAAAAAGTTTAAACAAATAATTACAGTTATTTAATTTGAAGTTTTTTTAAATATTTATGTTAAAAATAGTAAAATCTACTTCTAATTTAAGTTTTTATAAATTTATTTTATGTAAGATGCTTTCCTCATTATATATAAAATTCTTTTTTTTAAAATAAGATTAAGTATTATGTAAGATATGATGATAATTACCTTAAAAATACCAGAAACATTCACTTTACGCCAAATACTGATAATGCTAATGATTTATAACCAAAAAAAACCTATTTGGATTTTTTTTAACATTTCAAATCAGTGAAAACTAATTAATGAAATTTAGAAATAAGAAAACTCTAAAATTCCTTAGTATTGATAATTTTTTAATATTATAATTATTTTTTTTTTTTTTAATTTTTACTATTCACAATTATTTTATCTTATTTATTTAAAAAAGAAAAGACAGTAGTAATAATTCTATTGCTACTGTCTGTTTTAATTGATAAATTTTTAATAAATTAATTTTATATTATTTATATAATTATGATTTAATTTATTTTATATTATTTTTGCCAAATTTAATTTTTAGCTTAATTTAAATATGTATATATATATAATATGATTCTTTATATATTTATTTATATACTATGATATATATATATATATATATATACATATAATATAATAATATATATATATTTCTTTAATGAATAATAATTGGATTTTATTCAAAAAGCTAACCGTTTTATTTTTTATTCGATTAAAAATTTTATTTTATTTTTTTTCAAATTTGTTTTAATTTTAGTTTCTATTTATTTAAATTTTTAAAGCACTATTTTAAGGATTCTTGTTTTAAAATCTCTCTAAGTAATTATTGAATTATTATAAAATTTACAAAAAAAATTTATCTTTTTAAATTTTTTTTGTAAATTTAAACTGTAAATGAAAAAATATTTCTAGCAATATTTTTTCATTTACAGTTTAAAAATATATAGTAAAGCTTTTTTTGGTATGAAGAAAAATATTCGGCTTGGTTTAAACAGAAATTCACATTTTATAAAAGGTTTTATTTAAAAGATTCAATTAATTATATCTTATTATTTCTAAACAATAGTAATTTCGGCTGTTTACTTACTCCATTAAGATTTTTAAAAGAAAGCATTAAGAAAATTTAAAAAAATGACATTTTTATAAAGTTTACTTCCATTAGGATTTATTGTTTGAAAATTTATATAATTTTAATAGTACTTATTTTCAGAGGTTACATCATTAAGATTACTTGAACTGCTGAAAATACTAAAACATAAAAAGTATAACCATTAAGATTAATATTATGAAATTAATCGTAATGGCTATACATTTTATATTTTAATATTTTTATCTTTTACAAATAACAATAATAATAATAATAATAATAATAATAATAAGAGAAATTATATATATTTTTTCTTTTAAAGAAAGTTTTCTTTACATTATATGTTATTACAATATTTTCGTTTTTTTATGTCGGGAAACCTAATAGAATTTTTCTCTCTTAAAGATTTATTTTAATAAATTTAAAAACTTTACTTTGAAAAATTACAATTTTAACGATAAATGACACACAATTTAATGATGTTAACCTAATCAGTTTTTTAATACGCTGCAGAGAAATGGAATTTATAAAATATGATTTTTTTTACTTTCACTAAAAATAATTAAGTTCATCACTTATAGTCGAAAACTTATAAAAAAAAATTCTATCAATCAGTTTTAACGATTATACCATGAAATGATTAATTAAACTGTAAATTAAAGAGAACATTTAATGATGAAAATTTTAACACTTTAAAATTTTATCGGTTGAAATTATCTCAAGAAATATTAACATACTTAAACATCTTGAAACGTTCGTGAAACTTTAATAAATTTCTCAGAATAGCTGTATCTAATGTATTTTTTATTGGCTACATAGATCAAAATATAACCGCCCTTAAATTTCGTATTTTTTTTTATCTGTTACTTTCTAAAATTAAAAAAAAATCAAAGCAAAAAAATATAATTAAAATTAGTTTTTCTAATGAACTAACGATAAATCTGCTTTAACATAAATGCAAACCAGTAAAAATTATTCAAGTTCTTTTTTTAAGATATAAGAATAATGACACTTCTTGCATTTTTCGTTTAATTTTTTGTTTACAGATTTTTTTTGTTTGAAATTTTAATTGGTATAGAATAGTAAAGTATATAGAAACATATATATATCAGTTTATTTGGAATTAAATTAATATAAATATAATAATTATAATATGTTTTAAGAGCTCCTTATAATAAAATCTGTTATCGTTCTTCTCCTCGTTATGTTTGTTATCCATGACTTAACTCATTCTTATGCATAGAGAACAGATGTTTAAAATATTTTACAAATTTTTATTAATTAAAATTGATAATTTTCTTGGTTAGATACATTAAACGCTCTTAAACTCATATTATTAAATTTATTTTGTGTTTTATGTTAAACATTAAAATGAGCTTTTCTTTGCATCTGCAAACATAATTATTATGTTGAACACAAACTATTAAAAAATTAAATAGTTTACAAAAGAATGGAATTTTTATTTTTAATTAAATGAATTCTAAATTGTTAAACATAATTATTCTTGTTTTACTTTTCTAAAAAGTCTTCTTGTCCTTTATGGATGACATGGATATGATCAGATGATGAATGGCCACTCGGTATGAGGCCAATACAAAAGAAAATAAGGAGAAAGTATAGTCTAATGGGCTGTAAATAAGAATGATAGTTCAATGGATGAGTTGCATTTAATGCGATTAATGTTAACATGGTTTTGACACTAAAAATGATGGTATGTGTAGCGAGATAGGAAATGATATATTAAGTATTTTTTGATAAGCTTTTTTTATTTGATATGTTTAGTATATCAAGTACAAATGTCCATAATGGTTTTATTCTGAAAGTAAAAGCAGACAACTGAGAAATTTTTTAGGAGTAAGAAAAAAGTTGAGGTTTTTTTTTTGTTTGGTTGCATCAAGTTAAAATGTTATTAACAGAAACTATTATTAATATTTTAGCTTGATAAAAATGTATTTAATAAAGCAGAATCGTAATTTTTAATTACGGTATAGTTCGTAAACATAATTATATCATAATATTCGTTCTCATCATAGATACATTCATTAAGAGAATACAAATTGTTCCAATACAAAAATTAATCTTTCAACATCATAACTGGTGTTTAGTTTAGTTTATAAAAAGCATTAAAAGCATTTTTTAGATTTATTTTTTAATTTTAAGAATATAAACGTTTCTTATTTAAAGCCAGTTGCTTTATTTCTGTCATTAGGGTCAAGGAGAATGCTTTTTAATGTTGTTTGTCTTTAGAGATAAAAATAGCGGATCTTAATGACAAGATTAAACTCTAACTAAAGATTCTTTTCTAAATTGAACCGTATTGATGTCTTTATCATTAAGGACAACACTTTTAGAATTAAAGATTCTTGTTAGGATGTCATTAATGTCGTAATTTTGTTATGAAAGAGGAACAAAGCAATATTTCAATTTGGATGTTGTTTAAAAAAATAACCTACCTTTAATCATTCCTGAAGAAATTTATAAAGTTTAAAACTTACAGAATAAGTATCTCTTAATCTAAGATAAAAAAATTGCTTTTCCTAACTTATATTTTAAATATATAAATTAAATAATACGAAAATAAAACTAGATTACAGTAAAAATTTCCATTATGTGTAATTTCCGATATTTTCTTTCAAATGAACTTAATACTCGTTATTTACTTTAAAAATTTATAATACTTTCTCTCATATTTAACATGGCTGCAACATCCAATAACAGTTATCTGTCAACCGGGCCGGATAAGAAATGGAATTATTGATGGAGATGTTGGATCTGATTGCATGACGTCACGGAAGTATGTCATGTGGAAATATTCACGTGCTCTTCATTGTTTCCTAAAAAGAATTCTTTTATGTGTCTTTGACGTTATTTGTGATACTGTTACTTAAAAAGAGTTAAATGATTTATGAGAAGAGTTTTTTTTACTTTTGCCACTTTTTTATACGAGATTTCTACTTATCTATATCTGGAAAATCATCTTCATAAATCCTGAAAATAGGTATCAGCAGATATCTTGCATAATCCTATAAATATTTCTCTCTTTTTTTTAGATATTTTTTACCTGGATAAATTTCTGGATATGATAAATTAACGTATATCGGTTATTTTTACACTTTTAATAATTTTTGGATACATTTACTTATCTGGAAATGCAGTTATGCCAATTTTTTTCCTTATCAAAATATATCCAGGTATTTTATCGAATATTTCTAAGAAATTTTACCACTAATCTTATGCTATTTCTTTAATTCTTTCTGTGTCCATCTATGATAATCTTCTTTAGATATAGAGTATTAGTGCTTTTATCTGCATTTTAGAAAGAATGTTACATCTATTAATGCCCAAGTTTCATACGGAAAGGAGATATTTTTACGGAATATTTTTTAGATAAATTTAAAATAGGAAAAAACTGTTTTGGTAGGTTAAAATCGTTTTCAATGATATCTGTTAGCATTTTTTTTATATTACTTTGCAATTTTACCGATTCATTAACCAAATAATCAAGTAGTGTTTTTTAGCTTTTTTTTACTTTGTACAAATCAATTTTTCTCATCTCTCGATCTAGCTATTTTAAAATTATTCCAAGCTATAACTTCACCACTTTCTTCTTTACCAGAAGGCAAAATAAATAAAAAAATTGAGAAATAAAAGGGGGGAAAACGCAAGAAAGCCTTCGAAAATATTCTGTTGTTTTTAAATGGATATCGTTTAATCTTTGAAGTAAATCTTTGTAAGAAAAAAGATAAATTTTGGGTGGAAACGCTTAACAAACATGAAGTATGTGCAAGGAAAAAATAAACACATTTTTTTCTCTTCTTAATGTAAAAAGACGTTTAGTAAATTGCTTTCGAACCTATAAAATTCTTTTTATAAATCTTAGCAATTTACTTAAAAGTATGCCGAATTAACATGATTTTAAAACAGTTTCCTTTATACTTATACATATACAGGTATACTGTTATGAGCGATAGTTATATTTATTCAGTTTAAAAGATAAACTTACAAGAATTCTTATCGTTTGTTCTGAATTAACAAGTTCAGTTGCTTTGAAAAGTTAAAATTGCTTGCCTGAATAAAGAACAAACATACTTTACTTAATTCTTATCATATTTTTTTAACACTTCAACAGAAATGTTCCCTTGTATTAAATACGGCAGCAATCTTAAGTAAACATAAAGCATAAGAACTGAGATAAATTAGATGTAAATCTCAGATGCGAGATGTATAACAGAAAGTTTGAAAAGTGTCATTAATAAAAGCGTAACATCAAGAATTTAATCAAGATTTACGAGAAACGCCAAATAAATTTATCGCTATAAAGTATAATAATATATAAAATCATAAATCTGTCTTGAATGAGTGATTTTAATAAAGAGTGAAACGAAAAGACAAAAATAGCTTATCAATGAGAAGTAAAACGTAAATATCAAATCCTCTTAATACTACAATTGATAAATTTATCATTCTATAATAATATTTTAATTAACTACATTTTAACACAGAAAATATTAATGAACAATGTGTTTGACATTTTTCTTCTTTGCGAAATTATTAATTAGAAAAATCTTTTAACTTTAATATTTTAAAATTTTGTCTTTATTAAATTTTGCAAAAGATATGAGAATTGGGATTCAGTAGTAGTAATTTATTAATTCATTGTTGGATTCGTTTACTATATATAAAAAATTCCGTTTGATATTCTTGAACTTCTGCCACTGAAACGAGCTTTCACCAACATGATTTGAAAGAAAATAGATATCCCAAACTCCATCCTGCATTCATAGTAATTCCCCTGTGGGTGACGACACAATTCATCCACCATCTTATCCGTGGTCGTAGGAGGCGATTTAAAGGGTGCCCCTTTTTTCCCGCTATCCTCCACAATTCTTCTGGCAGGATCTTTTAAGAATATAGCATGTGGAAATAGCCTACTTACCCTTATTTTCACATGCTTTCTTATACTCTTTTCCATCATCTTTCATTTTTTAAATGGTTAAACTTCTTTCAAGAAATATATTCATAATAAATATGTAAACATACACCATATACAGATGTTAATAAAGTGTAACCAGAATTATTAGCTTCTGTACACAGTGTATGATTTTTGAAAACATAAAGACGTTTCTTACATTTGGTACAAAATTAAAACTTTTAATATTTCTTGTAAACATAGTTTCATAATAAATGCTAACATTATTTCAAACATACTTTAGAACAAATATTATTATTTCATTAATGTGCATTCCTTTCATCATTTATATAGTTTCGAATAGCTTCTTGTCTAGGAAGATGGTTATTATTATTATTGTTTTATTTGAATCGATTATTTTATTCATTTCGTAGGAATTCTAACATATAAAATTATTATAATTTCAAAACTCGTTCGCTCTATATTTATGACTTACAGTTTAAAATCTAAAAATTTATAGCGTTGTAAAATATATAGAAAAATTATCTGAAATTTTACAACTTATTCTCTAAAAATTTTATTTATATTTTTAACTGTGAGATTTAAAGCATTTTTTTTTTTTATTATCGAATATCATTATATGCAGCGACAGAATTTGTATAGCATTACTTGCATAGAGATTTTATCGTCGAGTAAAAAGGAAATCATATTTTTTTCTGTGGATTTTTATTCGAAATAAATGCATCTTTTAAATTGAATTTCAATCATTTTACAATTTGAACATTATCCCGTTGAACATTTTTTTCCCTCTGAATTATTGTGCATCTTAAGGTGGCAGTGCGGTTAAATAGCTCGTGTAACCACGTGATGAGAAGTAAACGAAAGGAATCGAAAGCCAAAAAATCCTTCCAGTCGTTAGAGATTCTTTTATCAAATAAATATCGCCATCAACCACAAAGTTTAAGGATTTGGAATTGTTTCCTTTTTTTCTCTTTCAACAAACCGGTGTTGTCTTTCAACGAATTAAGGAACTAACTTTTTGCACTTTCTTTAATTTCCTGATACAAACCGACTAAAACCTCTTCAGGAAATTAGCGAATTTTTCTATCTATATAACTTACTAGTTTTCACTATTATATAAATCTACAACATAGTTAATCGTTAAGATTAATAGATAATTAAAGGAAGGTCGAAGTTTTGTGTTTCTTAAAGGAATAGAAGTTGGAAAATTCTCCACTCGTAAACTGGATCTTTACTGTGTATAGACTTGCCGCTAATTAGCCAATGTTCACAGCCTGACTAATCTGATTAGTCTGGGATAGTACCAACACCAAATGAAATCACTGCGAAGTTAACGAGCAACACTCCCAAGAGTGGACACATGCAAATAGAAGTCATCTCACGCACTCACCCCAGGGATGTTTTCGTTCAAGCGTATAATACAAATCCTGTTTCGACTTAAAAGAAGAAGAAAGAAAGAAAAACTATAACTGCAAAATGGATAAGATAGAAAGTACTTTTAATGTTCTCAGAAACCTCTATCATGTAGCATATAGTTCCAAAGCTTCAGGATATTCTCTTACTCATGCACTTAAATCGTGTTTACTCACTGGAATCCATCCAAATCTAGCAATTTTTTAATTCAAATATTATAGAAAGATATTTTTTCCACATACGAAAAATGCGAAAAAAATATAATTGTTATAAACGTATTATTTTATTTTATTTTTATCTAAATGAATTAAAAATAAAGCAATAACTTTTACGTTATAAAAGTCACACGGATAGTAAAAATGCTAGACTCTCTCACGCACATATGACAATTATATAAATTTAAATGAATGAAAACATAAGAATTACATAATATTATAGAAAATGAATAGTTTTAGAACTAATTTAAATAAAGCGCATTGCATGCATTTGTGCGTGTGGTTGTTTCCAGTAATTTTTTTTCTGTGGTTATTATTAGGATATTGTAGCCGATGCACTGCATAGCGTAATAATAATAATAGAAAACCTTGAATCTTTGTGAAATGAATCTTTTTTATTGTTACTTTTCATTGAATTATTGCGAAAATAATAATAAACTTTTCCAAAATGGCGGTTTTCAAAATTCGTCTACTAAGAAAGTACATAAACCAATCAAAATATAAACATATAACTGAAATCATATAACAGTTAATCTCACTGCATACCAGATTCAACTGCACTTCTTCCTCTTGAATACAACATTACAGGTTGACATTTTCCTTCTTTCTTTGAATATTTGAGTATTGCATGCAGAAATGGGCCTCTTTCCACCGAATGATTACGCATCTAATCAATATATTTTACATGAATGTCCTTTAGTAGATTGGATTTTATTCTTTGTAGTGGCTGCTGCTGACAGCTGCTGCCAACTACAGGGCCACTGTATAACATCTCTTGATTCTCTGTTAAAGGCTATTATATATTGCTAGCAAAATGAATGTTTCAGAACTTTCTTCAGAACGAAAAAAAATAAAATAAAAAATCGCAAAATGGTGAAAGTGGTCGTGAAATATGATAATTTTTTAAACCTTATCATACTCAGTTCCGGATTATTATTTTTTACCAAGTGAATCTCAAAATATCTGAAAGCCATTAAGCCCTCTTTCTCGTTTTTCCCCTCTGTTTGTTCACTTCGATATATTAGTTTTTTCTATACATTTTTAATCGTATTTCGTGTTCAGTTGGTATAATCATGTTAGATTTTAAGCTTACGAACTATAATTATTTTATGATGATAAACGATTCGTTTTAGGAACATCGAATATTAACAAATAACTTCATTGTTATGCAAAACGTCTATCAAATATTGCGATGACAGTATTGATGCATTCGTGTGTCTACAGTTGATCACGCAATGTTTGTATCATAATTCATGCATATTTTGCCATGGTATTGGTCGCACATTAACTAAATTTATTCACAAGTTTTGCCAAAATGATGATCGCACACAACATTATGCCAATATTGACCGCACGTATATACTACCCATACTGATGATGCATTTGCTGTGCCAATGCCAATATCTCTGTTTTCATAACGTTCACCTTTATCGACTACTATGTTGGCGTTAATCATTTTATGTAGAAAAATCATTAATGGGTATTTCAACTGCAAATTGCTAGATAAAATGTTTTCTACCGATGAAATGCCTAAACAACACGATTCCGTCATTCAAATTGAGCGTGTCATTTGAGGCGACAAGTCCGAAATTGAGGATATGGGCTAATCTATTAACAGAAATTGCACTTAAACTGTCATGGGCTTGTGCGAGAGACAACAAATCCTCTCACCATTCATCGTGTCAAATGTATTTTGAAAGTGTTCTTAAGTCGTTGAAGCAGACTAAGATTAACTTCTGTAATGGCTCTTTGAATGCTTCTGTGAGAGTGCAGATGGATTTCCTGCATAACCATTCGTCTGCATGATCAAATAGTTTAAGAGAACATTATTTTGCAATGATAGCTTGCTCTCTGCTCGATAGAAACCATTACGAATACAGTTCAAGCATTTTTTTTTTAACATAAATATTGAAATATTAGTCATTTATTGGAAAATATATGTTTATTTTTGAAAATATTTCTGTTCTAAAGCAGGATTAAAAGCTTTGAATACTTAATATTAACTCGTTAACTCTAGATCGATACTACATAAAAAAGTTATTCTTCATCTGGATGCATTGTACGTGATAGAACTTTCTTCATTACTGCTATATACTTAAATTTACTGAAATATTTGGCAAAGCAATCCGTAAATAGCAAAATAACTATAAGTTTCTGCCATTTTTTCTCAAAAAGGAAAAGAATTTTTATCTTTATTTCTGTTAAAAGACCGTCTATTGATATTCAGCCGACCATTTATTATTATTTTTTTTCCCAACGTTTTCTTTGCTCGAAGTATTTTTTAACTAATGATTTAAGAGAATATAAAGAAGTGGAACAAAAACAAAAATTCAAATATTGCAGATCATTTTAAAGACGGAATCTCAACTAAAATTACAGAAGTAAACAATTATCATTATTATTTTTTTATTATTGCAAACTACCGTTATATATGTAGATATACACTTGCTTAAATTAGCAAAGACCTTCCAGTTTAAACAAACCAAGTTTTCGAAAAATTGATTAAAGAAAAAAATGAATTTTTGACAAAAATTAATCTGTTCGTAAATTAAAAGAGAAATAAGATTGGAAATTTTGTCTTCTAGTTTTATTAAAAATTCACTTTATACATCAGTATGTTTATATATAGTTATTAAATGAATCAATTTATTTCAGAAATATCTTTTCGAGAGAATTATACATAATTCACGTTCCTTTAAGAATTCGTAAAATTTCTTTAATTTAGTTATACTTGCGGTTTCTATTCAGTTTAACAAACATATCTTTTGTATGTATAGTTCTAAGCATGAAGTATGTTACTCATTAAAATTTATGTGTCATCGCTATTATGTTAGTTAAAATTTGAACTTTTGAACGAATAAAAGTCGAAAATTGGTCAGTAATCTATGCACAAACAGAATGCGTAATGTTAAATAAATTAAGGTACGTATATAAAAATGACTTCAGCAGTAAGGAAGTGACATATGGAGAATATTAAAATATCTTCTAGATGAACAGATAAAGCCATAAAGGGTAGAGGAATGACACAATGCTATTGTTTACACTCTATTGTCATTCAGTGGAGTATTCAATGGTTTGAATCGTTAATGAAGCACTTTAGTGACAATTCAGGTAAGAGAACTAGTAAAATACGTGAATTAAAATGTACAAATATACAAAACTTCTTAGCTATTGAATTGTTAGTAAAGTAGTACAATCGTATTATTTTAATTAGGATGTTGGCTTTAATTAACTCGTTAATTCGTTTTCACTCTATTTCGTTGACATACTGGGAATTAATCTGATCCCCTCGGTTAGCAATTAATTATATTTGATGGCATAGACCCCCTAACGATTAATGGGTAGTAGTGAAATACATACTTTACACATTGGGACTTGAAACTCTTTTGATTATTGTAACTTGAAGCGAAAGAATGTTTAAATAAATTCAAACCTTAATTAAAATTTTCGTATATGCCAATGCATTTTTACTTGTCAAGTAATAAATTATTTTTCGTTTTAGAAGTATTTAATTAAAATTTAATTTTAAAATCTGTTGAATTTTTAATAAGTTTAAATTGGTTTCTTAATTTAGAAATGTTTTAATGACGTTTTTTCTAGGTTAAATTCGTATAATTAGTATTGTCGAAGATTTTAATGTCTGGAACGTATAATCTTATATGCTTTTTGTTGCTTTTTTCTTTTATTATTTATATCTTAAAGATTTTAATTATTAATTACCCGTAAATTGAATATTCTCTAAAGTAGATTATTAAACAGGATATACATTTAGATAATGGGTTGTCTTCAAAACAGGATCTTACACATGCAAAATTAATATTCTCTTTTTAAAAACTGAAAAAATTCTTGTAACCATTTTATAATGTGTTTAAGAATAAAATCAAGAGAAAACAATGCTTTTAAGAATTGAATTTGTTATTAAACTTTTTAAAATATTTTAAGAGTGAATAAATGTAAAACATACCTGCTATAAATATTTACTTATATTGCTTATTTATGTATTCTCGTAAATGCATTTTTATGAAAAATATAACTTTGTTTTAGCACGCTACGAATGATTATTATTTATTTTGTTATAAATAATTTAAATATATATATATGCATTTATTTTTACTAGCACAGTTTGATTATTGAATTTTCAATTCTTCGTAAGTTAAACCACTCGACTTAAGTAAATTTGGTTGAAATGGCTTCGATCCATTTAATCAATGAATCTGATGAACTCTCCTGTCAAACTCTTTTGTCCTTTTTAGTTCTGCTTTAATAATGAATCACTTTAAATATCGTCTTAAGTAATGTCAAAACATCCGGCCGGTTTTCGTCCTTCTGTTTTTAAAAATCAATTTTGCTCGCTTGTCATGTCAGAATATCTTTTATCCATACGTTCTAATAGGTTTTTGTCCTTATGTTCGTTCGTAGATATACATCTATACATTCTAAATTCGAGTTTAGTAATTGATTTATTCATTAGTGACTTTAAGTTAGCTTTATATCATAAGTCGACAACAGATGGTGACAGTTTATATTCATTTAAAAGCTAATTATCCTTCAGTTAACCATATTTTCAATATTTATATTTACTGCTTAATGCGTGTATATATAGTATGATGTATCAGAAGATTAGTTGTATAAAAATATCGAAATGTAAAGATAAACTTTACTATATTCTATCTAATATAAATGCAATAATAAACTTCATATTCTAGTAATATATTCAGGATGTCCACTTGGGTATAAATATCAAGAGCGGAATTCTTATCGTTTTCCCTTGAAGGTAATAAAGTAAGTAATGCCAACTATACACTTGTTTATCAAAAAAATACTTGCTTACCATACAGTAATATTTGCGTAGCAAAATAATAAAATAATAGAAAATATACTTTTGAGGGGATGTTGCAATATCCTAAATATTTCCTAAATATCCCACTGCCATGCTTAATATTATGATTTTCTAACTTTCGTGTATATTTTTATAGAGTAATCTGCTTTATCGTTTTCAGTTTGATATGCCAATATTATTATTCGCTATTCTCAGTTTGATGAAATACAATAATAATCTTTATTATATTCAATCTGATGTAGTAAATTTCATTTCACTGTGATGTAATAGTAAATTTCATCATGTTCTATCAATTTAATAAACAGATAGAACATGATGTTTAGTCAGGCGTAGTGGTAAATTTCGCCATATTTATCATTATATAGCAATAAACTTCACAATGTTCAATCTGATATAATACTAAATCATTATACACCATGTTCAATGGCGATTCCGTAGAAAACTAGAGTATCTCTGGCCAATTCTGAATTTATTAAAAAATATTTAATACTTTTTTTTTAATTTAGAATATAGAAATTTATATTTATACTTTTAACGATAATGCATTTGTTTTAACTCTTCAAAATTTTTTATGAATCTGCATTTCGTTCAATCCGACGTAGTAAATAAAATTCGTCATTTTCAGTCTGATATAATAAGAAATTAATGTTTAATCAAAACATAAAAAAATTTCAAATTAGAAATGCTTTTTATTTCTAATTTTTACGTTTTATTTTTTGTTTCCAGATATAGAAGATAAAATATTTAATCTAAGTTAAATATTTCCTGAAAAGTTCTCTCGATTTACTAATGTAAACAGTACAAATAAAAGATTAAAAAGTTACGTTATTACTTCATCACTGCCAAAATCGAAATATTACTATTAAAGCATTTGAATTATTAAGAGTGATTAATTCGAAATAGTTAAATCTTTCATAACGGAAGGGTACGACGAATACAAAATTATTTATTTTAAGCTCTACTAAGATATTCGTGACGTAATCGATAAGATTACGCCACGAATATCTTAAAAGGTTGTGATATTCAAAGGAAACCGTTTCATAAAGCAGACCAAAACATCTTTTATGATTCTTTTAAAAGAAATAAACTTGTTTTAAATTCAGTAATTACTTTAACTAAGCATGCCACTTAACCCGTATAAAATATCCAAATAAGAAGATCAAGCTTGTCTCATCCAGGTTTTGTAAACAGTATTATTGATTTCACTTGACAGTATCCATTCAATAAATTAGAAAACTGTTTACAAACTGTTTATGTTTTAAACCTGCGCTTATAATGCTTTGAGTTTAAAGAGAGTTTTTAAAACTTTATTTGCCTCAAGGTTTGATGACGGAATCGATACGTAATTATTTTAAATTATACAATTTTAGCACCTACATTTACCGATGGGCTGATTGTATACTTTAAGATTTCGAGTCTCTAGGGCCTTTAAATCACGCTGAGATCTTTCAATATCACCCATTCGATAGATCTAATTCGCTTAAGCAAGCAAACAATATGTTTATAGGTGTTTAATTGTATAATTAAATTTTAGGATATTCAAATACGCTTTAAGCTTTCGGATCATCGCTCTTTCATTTATTGGTGTAATCATCAGATAAAGTTCGTTCCAACTATATTAAAATGACAATGAGTTTTGGAAATTTTTTGAAAATTGGTAAAAATTCGCGATAATTTTCTATTATCAATAGAACAATGCATTAGAATTAATACTGTTTATTGGTAATCTTAAAGGTAATCTTTTAGATTTGTTAAAAATATTCCGCTGGATTTACGAGAATCGAGAGATGACAACAATTATCATCGAGACGATGACGATTTTAATACTCAAGCAACGTTTAATTTGAATAACAAATGACTGTTGACATTCATCACACGATGCTTAATCTTCTTATTAATACGGTAATAATCAAATTAATATTTAAAAATCGATTATGGGAAATATTTAATGCATTATCATCATTTTTTTGGGATCCTTTCCATTAAAAAATTGAATAAAAGAATATATGAATTAGAATCGTTCGCTGTCGGTCCGTTATCAACTTTAAATATTGTCCGTTTTGAATGAAATTCACATTTATTGTTGTGATCCGCTAGAGAATTGATGAAAATGATCGAAATCGAACCGTTATTAACGATTCAATAATTATTCGATTATCATAATTGCAATTTTCAACAAGTTAGTTAAAATCGATAAATCGATAACATGCCGTTTCCATTATTCAATTCTACATTTGTTTGAAAATTTCAAATTATCAAATTATTGCTGACGTAATAATGATCCGAATTAAATAATTATTACTGAAGTAATAATTATTTAATTCGAATTCATTATTACGTCAGCAAAATTTATTACGGAATCATTATTACGTTAGCGAAATTACCAATTCTGTAAAAAATTGCGATATATAACTTGAGGCAATATTTCACGTAAATATTGTTTCAAACAAATTTGAAGCAATATTTACGTGAAATATTGCCTCAAGTTATATATATATATTGCAATTTTTAACAGAATTGGTTCCAATAATACATGTGAATTTTATTCAGGTTAGTTAAATATATAAGCAAGACGGACGGACTAACAACACACAGACAGTCGGAGATGGCAAATCCAATTCATAGAAGTTTTTCATTCCATTTTTTGAATAGAAAGAGTAAAAAAAAAAAAAAAGTAAAATCGAATAATGGAAAGGTAATCGATTTTAATCGATCTCGATTAATTTATTTTTTAATGAAATCATTACTGAAAAATTCATTAAAAATTTTTAAACAACCAAACATTCATTAAAATATTTACATTTTTAATTATCATTACAGAAATATTTAAGAATATAATTTTTTTTTTTTTTTGAAATTTCGAAATTCTGTAGAAAGAGACGATCTTAAATAAATTTACGATTCTTACACGATTTTAAAACGGTTTCTTTTATTACATATTTATATGATCGCATTTTAATTTACAGGAAGAAAAATTTCACATCACTTTGAAGTATGCGACGGGCGACATAATTTATGGGAAAAAATTCCTACTCGAATTTTATTAATCGATATTTATAAACAATATGAATTCAATAGAACACCGAATCCATTTGTTTTATTAAAAAAATCGATTTTATTAAATAAATGTTTTGTATCAAGATAAATCGCCAAACAAAGTTTGAAGTTATATATAGGAGTTAAAATTTAAAGGAGTTAAAAATATAATAAACTTGTAACATTTCCAACATAATCTTCTTTTCATTTACGTTTTCTAATATTAATCCATTCTTAGTGGGCTATTATTGTTTGAAATTTTGATGGGTTACGCCGTTATGATCTTAATTAAAGTGAAGGAAAACATTCTTAAAGGTTTTTTTTACTGTGACTGCCTAATTAAAATTTTATAACGCGGAGGATTGTAGTGAAGATTTTTATAGTTATTGTTTTATGTTTTATTAGTTCTCGACATTTTTGAGATGATGATGACACTTAAGTGCCGTATAAGCTTAATAATGAAATCGTTTTTAGTAATTTTTAATAATTCTTTGAACATGGTCATCGATCTTCCACGATTTAAAATGTCAACTGTCAAATTTGAACATTTTTAAAAGAGAATTTTTCGTAAACTTTTATAAATTCGGCTTTCTTATTTTTAGAAAAAAAAATTATTTTTTTTCTCTTTTTTAAAGAAATTTTGTTTTCCTTTTTTTTGTTTGTTTTTCTAGATATTTTGTTTAAAAGTTAAGTTGGAGTAAGGAAATAACGACCGATAATATTCACAAAGCATACAAATGACCTCTTTTAAGGATTAAAAACTCTTAGAAGATTTAACGTTATTTTTCTTAGTATGCTCGATTATTTGGATACTTTTGGAAGAAAAATGTTTTGCCTTTGAAATTGGTTTTAAAATTCATAAATTCAGTTTTCTAGAAGCTGGCCTGTTAATTTTTGTAATATCGATCTGTTTAGCAAACATCTTTCACTGTGTGCATTGAATAGACAGAGAGGATAAATCCGACATGAAGAGGTTAATCAACTATACAACGTGTGTGAGAAATGATATAGACTTGTATATTATGTTCAATTGATAATTAGACAGAAATAGGTGATTAAAATTTGTTAATTAGAATTTTATCTTAGTGAATAACACTAAATTACATCTGCAACTGAATTATCGCAATTATTATTCGATCAAATTCATGTAAATTTCCTATTCGTTATATACAATTTCTTTTAATTATATATTGCTATTAACATTTCGTATTTTCATAGATGCAGATTACTCGTGCGATTTCTTAATTTTTAATCGATTTTCAGGTTTTAAAAATTTTATTTTTTTTTTGACTGATACAAAATTCAATTCTTGTTTTCCACATACCACCCAAAATTTTTGATCAGCTTAAGATTATTATCGAGGATTTACCAAGAAAAAAGTCTACTCAAATTCTTTATTTATTGATAAAATGCCTCCAGTTAAAATTTAAGTTTTAAAAAAGTTGGAAAAAATTTTTTTTATAAATTATTATAGAATTAATTCAACATTTAAAGATGATTTCTGAGGTTTTTTGAATATTATATGTTTCATAAATATTTGTTACAGCTATAATAAATCTTTATAATAAGACAAGAAAAGCTAAGATTATCAGTTCCTTCCTACTGCATAAGATTATAATTAGAATTCATTGAAGACTAAGATACTTAATCTTAGCTAGATTGATGTCTTTTGGATTAGAAAAGCTTACATCTGTTCTCTTCATCAGTAAGCAGATATATATTATTCCATGTATATGACTTATATGTTATTATTAATATTATTATTAAAATATATCTATCGTATTTTAAACAGAGAATAAGATGTATGGATGATAAAATATCTCAACTTTATAGCTTCAAACTTACATCCACTTAATCAATCTTTCTCCATGAGAAGTTGCTTAATCTATATATTAAAATCGATTTATAAATAAAATAATGTTTAGCAGATTAAATACTGTATTAACATTTTTAATTATCTTCTTAATTTAAATTTATCGATAAAAAAATAATATATTTAAATAAAAAAATCAATTTTAGATTTTCACTACTATTTTCTTTTTATACGCGAAAGATGGTCTATTATTTTTAGATGGAACATATAGAATAAAAAAATAAAATAAAATCGAAAATATAAAACAGTAAACTTATTCGACGTAAGTAATAAAAAAATTTTTTTTATGTTTTCAGTTCCTACGTCGATTGAAGTGGGCCAAAACGAAACATCTGAAGAACTAAATAAAAAAGTGAATCTAACATGTCACGGATATGGTTATCCCCAAACATCTATGTACTGGTACAAAGATGGAGAACCATTAGAACCGGAAGAGGGACGTTTAGACATAGAAGTGACATCGCTAAGTAAAGAAGTTCTGTTTGGTATTGTAATGATTCACAATATCGTACGTGAAGACAACGGAACATACGATTGCGAAATCACTAGCAAGTACAACACTTCCATAGGAACACAAGATATGTTAGTCCTGGGTAAGCTTTGTTTATTTAATTACTCTAGTTCAACAGGTGTTAAGTTCACGTAAACGGGTGTCTGTTCATTTGGACGTTTCACGCACCGTTTAAAGGGCGTTACCGGAAGTATAGCGTTATATACGTGACTAGAAATATCACT
Organism: Androctonus mauritanicus; assembly: GCA_011317285.2. NCBI lineage: Eukaryota > Metazoa > Arthropoda > Arachnida > Scorpiones > Buthidae > Androctonus > Androctonus mauritanicus. The sequence goes on along the minus strand of WUQG02406818.1, from coordinate 15,445 downwards.
AAATTAGTTTTGAATACTTATCGCGAATTACCATTTGCTTAATAAGTTTAAAATTACGCTATTGGCGATCGTAGAGAGTGAGATAGAGAAATGTTTCGCAGACCCCGTACAGTTTACCGCTGCGTGTGGAACAAAGCACGTATCACAGAATTGTATTTTAGTTCCACGTAGTTTAGTGAAAAGATAACAGACAGATACAGCAAATCCATAATGCTATTTTAACATATGGTGAGAATGTGCAACAAAATCAATATAACAGAGAGAGAATGGCCGTTAACTCGACTGTAGTCAGCAAAATTTTGGTAATGTTGTCTTGCATAAAGTATTATACAACTATTAAAAAATGTATATAACTTATAGCCATCAATATAATGATAAAAAAGTAAATTACTTAGAAGAGTGAATTATTTTAACTAGAAAGAAACTTCCTAGCATTTATTAGTTAAAGAATAAAAATATATATATATATTTTTGTATTTTTGAGATCGATTATCAGTAAAAGGAAAAGTTGACAAAATGTATCATAGGGGAAATATTAAAAACAAGATCATGCGGATGATTTCAGGAAAAAAGATAAAACAAAGATAAAATACAATTTACGCATCGTTATCGAGAAAAAAAATATGAAAATAGAGCAACGTGTTAATACAATCACCAAATTGAGCAATGTAAATCGTTCTTTCGGACGACCAGTCATGTCACAAACCAAACCAAATCATCCAAATAACTTGTTATCCGAGTCCATTATAATCACATTATCCAGACGCAAAAGAAACTGTTTTGTTTCAACGGTGACGTCAGACGTAATTACCTTAACTACTTAGTCTAAATTTGATTAACAATCTCTAATTTTCCTAATTAAACAGTTATAAATAAACAGATTAATTATTCAATTGGAAAATTTTTCTCTTAAAAAAATTCTTGATAATCGAAAATTATATTTTAAATAAATATATAAATATATTTAACATTTCTAACGATTCTTTCTCAACTTTAAAGATATGCAAGCTCTGTCTCTGACGTTTCCTTCTACGTCATCTGTGATAATAAATCATTGCTTGGTTGAAGTGTCAGAGTAATCCCTATCTTAACTCCACAACTTTTCGAGGTGAAAAGTCTAGAAAACTTTCTCTTACGGAATTTTTCTTTCATCCTATACACACACAGATACGTATTTATATATATATATATAAACACAAACATACACATACACACAAGGTTTTATTCAATAAACTTTCTTAAAATATACGTATCAAAGTTTTAAGTCATCGATCACCTCGACAAAGCGCTACTCGCTTTTAATTGTAATTGTCAATTTGGTACACAGAACCGAACTCATCGTCATCTGGCGAAAACTCATTAACGACTCTCTATAACGGTTAATTGAACAGCTGCCAGGACATGTGACCAGCATGCCACGTGATCATCTGCCGGAGACATTAGGTGAATGCTTTTTTCTCGAAAATCTGTCATCCACTTTGTTCCCATGATGATTATGTCAATAATCACGTCATTGATGGAGACGTTCTTCTAATAAACATCATAAGATAAATAAAGCCAACTTTATAAAGTTTTATTAAAAAAAAATAGGCGTGCTATCTTTGCCGAACATGTATATCAAATTTTTTGACAAATCTTAACTTTAATACTTATTTAATTCATATTTACGAGAAAAATTTACCATTTTTTATATATTTTTTGTTAATTAAAGTGCGTAAACAGAGTATAAAGCTTATTTATTACTGTTGTTATCTGTTATAAACGAAAATTCTCCATTATCATTCGCATCGTATTTCAGTTTTTAAAGCTAAAATATTCGCACAACTTTACTAAATAGAGCGAAAATGTTCTGTTAACTTAAAAAAAATAAAATAAAGCTTTTAAAAATGATCTTTTGAACTGCCAAGTGTTTAAATTTCTCAATTTTTTCATGAATTGTAAACTGACTTGGGATTAACCCGTTCAATTTTATAGTTAGTTGACTTAAAAACCGTTTAACAAACATATAAAAAGGATTATTTAGAAACCATTTTTATGATAATTTTAATGTCGTCATCTGGTCGAGATCGGAATCAAAAATGTTGACATAAAACTCAATTAAAAATATATTTTATTACTTTTCAAATCCATAAAAATATTATTATTATCATTTTTTAAACTTTTTAAAAAAAAATAATTTTTAGCGGAAAGTATTTTATTTTACACGTATTAAAATTAATTTATTGCTACTTTAAAAATAAATTCTTAATTATTGAAATAGCGGTTTAATTTTTTTTAAATATTTTAAAAGATATTTTTAATGAAGTTAAATGGTGCGTAATGGTTTCATTCGAATTAAAATGTTTTAAGTTTATAAATTATCTAACTTTAGAAATACAGGAGCGATGAATTAACTGATAAGAGAGAGAGCGAGGAGGAATATTTTAAACATCTCTAAATTTTGATAAAATCTTTAATTAGATAAATGGCGATCGTGTTAAATTTATTCCATTAAATCAGCGATCGTATAATATTAAAAAACTGTTATAAATATATACAACCGCAACCGCAATATAAAAAAACAATCTCTAGAGCGGCGCGAAATTCCAATCGCGCGACTATGGCGATGCGACTGCAACATTGTTTCTTAATATAGATTAAATGTGAAGATTTTTTCGCATGGCTAATATCTTGCGATTGTTATAATGGTTGTTAAAATATGTTAAATATTGGGTTATCGTATTAATTATTTAAATAAATCTTTGCGTAAGAAAGAAAATTGTAATATAAAAAAAAAAGAGAAAAGAAAAGATTTTCTGTTTTTTATCTTAACTAAGTCTAATTCTTTCTTTCTCTCTTGGGGATTTGGAAATCGAATCCTCAACAAGACCAACTGCTGGTAAGAGTAAATAGGAGTCGATTTAATTATTCTTGTTTATTTAGTACCATTAATTTTAATCCCATCGATGTAATCTTTCTAACACATACTTTCTTTTAAAGACTTATTAAAGGTTTAAATAAGGTTTAACATTAGTTAGCTATTTCTAGTTTTCCACAAAACAAAATTATTAGGCGAGAAGAGTCTCCGGAAAATTTGTTAAAATCATCTCAATTTTAAAAGAATAAACGAAGTGAAAATTTCGTTTTATTTTTTTGTTGTTTTCGTTTTATTTTCTCTTTTTTAAAGATAATTACCTTTCAGATTATTTTTATTACTTCTTTAAATAATTTATATTCCAATTTAGTGAAAACAAAGCTCAATTCTCATGACTTCTGTTTATAAACGACCCATTTAAACTTGGTGTAATGTTTATAGTGAATACCTTTTATTTTCTAATCGTTGGGGAATTGTTTCACTTAGAAACTCGAAGAGCTTCATTAAGAAAGAATTAGAGCGAGAACTTGAAATGCAAATTCTTACTTTTCGATCGACATTAAATTGGGAAAACGTTTGTCATTGTAACCGAAGGAATTGCTTCTTTTTTTATTTCTTTCTTTTTAACTCGTTGATTTTAGATACGAATCTCTTATCTTTTATCCTACGCACAATAGAAAGATAATAACCTTCACTTTGTTCTTTATCTTTTCTCCTGACACAACGGTAAACGTTTACTTAATTGAAGAAAAGTTTTATAGAAAAACGATTTTCATCTTTGCTGGAAAGAAAATACAGTCTCTATCTCTCTCTCTCTCTCTCTGAGTGTGTGTGTGTATTTTCTAACCACCCGAGTCTTTACCAATTTTAATTAAACTTTGAATATTTCCACTTTTGTAGGATTTGTTTATACAGCGGCTTTATAGAAAGGGAGGATTTTGTTTTATAAAAGAAATTAAACAGTAGTTTTGATGAGTTTCAGAATATAGGAGTAAATGAGGATTTACCAAGATCCTACTTATCTCACAGGGTTTGTTTCCAATAGTCTTTTCTTATTCTTAGCTCTTGTAAAAGAACGGCCTCACAGTCCCTTTGCAGCACCAAAAGAGATTAATCTTCAACGACTAATTTAGGAAAAGGTGACAAAGTAATCTTTATGTTCAGAATCACATTCGTTTCTTTCTTTCAAAAACTTTATCACAAAGTATTTTGTTTATATATTAATTCACAATTTTTATTAACATGTCTAATAATATAAATGCATTATTAAATGTATACAAACAAATCTCATTATAAAGGTTTTTTCATGTGCTCAATCGTCTTAGTGGCTACATAAAATAGAGTTACCAAGTATTAAATTCATTAATTTTTAAGCATAATTTACATGGAAATCATGTATTCAAGGAGATAAATTTTCTTTATATTTGAAGGCATAAGATAAAATTATTATGGCGATATTTATAGTTTGTTAACATAACATATATGTTATGTTTATTTTATTTATCAGTTAACTAGCGTCATTTAAACTAATGTTTATTTAACTATCGTTATACGATGTTAATTATTTTAGTTACCTAACTTTTTGTGAACATGTAATTCTTCTTTCTCCTTTTTTCCCCTTAGATAATGAAACCATAGATGAAAAGTTTAATCCATACATATATAGAAGTAGACGAAAAATTTGGTAAAATAAATATGAATTATTATCTAGAGTTTAACATTTATTCCCTGCAGAACGTCCCGAAGTAACAGTGGACTCAGTGCAACCGCTGGATTCCAGAACCGCCCTACTGAAATGGCACGTACGCTATCGAAGCAATTCACCAGTCAAACATTTTCATCTCCAAGTGAAGAACTTTAGTACCGGTGTTGATTGGTTGGATGTCGATGACAAGATCCCTCCGAATGCAACTAACTATACAGTCAGGTACTTGGCACCAGCCATGACTTATGGCTTCCAACTGGCAGCCGTTAACGATCTCGGATCCAGCAAATGGGAAGTTATGAATGTCACCATGCCTGCCGACGGTAATTTATATTTTTCATATTAATCGCTTCTTTTTCTCTACTACACTATTATAAGCGTGTATCGTAAATAGTTCTGCCATGCATTTTCTCTGGAATGGCCTTCTGTTGGTCAGCCGAGAGTAGAATTACTATATTGTTAAAAAAAGAATGCAATTTTTTTATTTTCTTTGTGAGTGTTGCATTCTTGCTTTATATAAATTTTATCTTTATACGAGTTTAGAATAAAATGATAGCCGATATAGTAAACTAAGAATACAATAGATTGAATGCAAAATAATATATCGAGCAACTTTTACAGGTAATTTAGCGATATAAAATAATATTTTCTTTTGTTTTAAACAATTTAATTCATGATTTATTTAAAACAATGTTACTCAAAACAGATGTTAGACGCAATTCCATTCATATTCTTTTTTTCCCTCTTTGCTTGTTTTTAAAATAAATTTTGTTTTTTTTTTAATATATTAATTATATATATTCTTTTGTGGAATTCATCAAAGTTTCCACGCATTTATGCATATTAAATGCATCCATTAAATTTCTACCCGTACAGAAAGTGTATTTAAAAAATAAGTAAGTCGAAATTTTTTCTTTTAATTCTTACGAATTTTTGCATTCTAATACGGAAAATATTTTTGTTGCTTTAGTATTTTTGGTTATATAAAAAAAAGAGTTGTTGGCAGTTACTTCCGATTCAGCTGCTTATCCAGAAATGAAGTTGGAGCATTGAACGACAAATGATGATAAGCAAACACCATGTTGGGCCCGTTCTGTTCAAATGTAAAGGGTAATAGCTGTATAAACTCAGAAGACATAGAGAAAAGATGTCAAGAAAATTTCTATCGAGTCCTTTTTCTTTTTTTCTTTAAATTGCATTTTTTTCATTTTTAATTTTTAATAGAATATTAGATTAAGCGAAGAAGAAAATTATTCTGGCAGAGAAGCTATTGAGAAGATTTTATTGGCACATTGTTTGAATTTATCCAGAAAAAAAATTATCTTATTAATATTTTAAATATAAAATAACCCATTAATAAAAACAAGGAGCGGGAACTAAACGATAAAAAAAGTATTTTTTTTTTCTAGTTAAAATCATTTTTGGAAGGTTACTTATGAGTGCAATAGAGAATTTAATCTGAAGAAGATCAATACTTTAACATCTTTTATGTTTTCATTAATAACTATATACGAATTAGTCATATTTTTTAGAGAATAACCTATTCGAAAACATAATAAATATTATACCTAAGTTTAAATAACGTTCATTTCACGACAGATCTAATAGAATAAAAAATAAAAAAAGACTCACTATCGTTTACTGTTATTGTCGACTTTTGAAACAAAGAAAGAGACATTTGCAGTTAATTTTAAATATCGCTAAAGTTAAAATGCAAACAATGATAAATTTAATTGATAGTCAAGATTATACTAAAACAGTAACCAAACAGTTTTGCTGCATAAATCTTTTTCTTTCCTTGATAACGCTTTTAAGTAAGCCATTGGAAAGAGGGAAAAAAGAAGAAAAGTTTTGGCATTATCGACCAAACACCGGACATAACAACGATCTGTGGTCTCATTGAAAGCCTAGTTTATCCTTGGGGCTGGACAAAATATCACAGTAGCATCTTATAACTAAAATAAAAATCTTTTGGTCTGTCTCAATCAATGAAACTTTTCAATTAACTTATAAGATTTTTTTGTTATCTTTCGGGTAATAAGTAAAAAGGAAAAATTTGTTTCTGGCATTATTCAGAACTTAACCAATCCATTCATGTTAAAGAATGTATTCTATTTCGAAAATTATTTGAACTTATTTTTAAACTCTCCTTATCTAAAAGACACTGAACGACGGAATCTCTCGTTCTCCTTTATTTTAAAAGCACCTAAAAATGCACAAATGAGACTTTTACTACATAGCAATATTTTTTAACCTTCTATGCTCTTATAGGACAGGCTGTGTGACCTCTTTCTGTTCGATCTATTCGATTTACTCTTCCAGCTGCGAGACAACACGAAAGCTTTTTGTTTTTTTTAAATACGTGCATTTAAGGCAATTCTACTTAAAAATCTCTTTACGTTTGTATTTAAATTAAACATCCGACAGCATAATTGTCATCTCAGATAACAAAAATATAAAACTCTTAGCAATATCTCCAATTAGTCTAATAAATTAAATGTCTGAACGTTCAAAATTTATTTGCAAACGGCCACAAAGGATAAACAGATCAATAATGTGTACCGAACTGAAATTCAAAATTAAAACCAGCCGCGATAATTAATTTCTCACCATTGTATTGGTTATAATTCTTTTAAAAATTAACTTTTATCTTAAACGCTGAATTCTTTCTTACAAATTAAATGTTGACGTCATGAAATTACAACAGTGGAAGAGATTATCAGTTACTTCAGTCTATCACATGCTCAGCATGAGAAAACATGAGTTATTGGTGCTAAACTGGAGTGTTACTGCTTGTATAGTAATTTCTGAAAATACTTTGTTAAGGCTATTTTGATTTATTTTGTTGATGTTCTTGTACACTTATAGTTGATTTAGTACTTTCACAATAACGAGTTTGCCTTTATTTTGTTTATTTTAAAATTCTCTGCAAAGATTTTATGTTAAAAATCAAATATCCGAAAGTGACTGACTTCATGTCACTAACGTTAAATCAATTCTATACAGAAGGAGAACGTTCATAGTAGTATATCTTCTTTGTGAGATTCCATTATAAAAGAATACTGTACATCTTTCCAAATTTTTGAAAGCGAAATAATGCAAATTTTATAGTTTAAAAATCATTAATCTGCTATTACAGTATTATAGTTTAAAGCTGCAGAGAAGAGAGTTATCCTAAAAATAAACGTATTTTATGTACACACATATATATATGATCCTCATAACTATTAATATTTACTCTTCAGAATGGTATCTAGAAAATTTCACTTCATGAAATGATATTAAGTTGCATGAGAAAGCAAGCACTCATAAAAGTAAGCTTTATCTGGCACTACAACCGTCTTTTTCGAGCTCTGCATTGACCGTGTCAGCATCCTTTAAGTTTATTGATTCGATGTATATCATTAACATATATATCATTTCCATATATTTGATCAAATACTTTTTCCATTTCCATTCATTTATAAATTATATAAAGAAAAATTTTGACGATTTTTACCATAATCTTGTCACAGTGCCACATAAAAACAAACGTATTATTTTAAAAGTTATAAAAAAATAATGCGTTAAGTTATAAATTTTTTATAAAGTTTATTTTAAAACTTTATAAAAAAAATATGTCCTTCCATTCATCGATTACTCTCATGTAAAATTAATGTTTTAAAGTTAAATAATTATTAATCTTTTTTCTCAAAAAACAATTTTGAATTATTTAGAATATAGGAATAGTAAACTATAAGATTTCATATTTTATAAAACAGTGGAAAATATATAAGTTAATCTATCGTAATATTTGTTGTGGTATTTTCTTTACTTACTCATAAGGATAGAATGAAATAAAGAATAATATTTTATCGCTCGTCTATATAGATGTATATTCTTTATATGAATTTCAGTTCCTATATTCTATTTAATAATTGAAACACCATAATTCCTCTCGGGAAAGGTCTACAAATGAAACAATAGAATTAGATTTATGAACAGTTAGTATATCCAAATCTCATTACTAGTAGGTAACATCAATTCCATCTGTATTTCCTTTTTTTACATTCTACGGTAAATTTAACTCTTAATGCACTCGAATTCAACATTTATTTTCTTGAAGAAATGAAATTTAAAGTCAACAAAGTTATAGTAGCGAAATATTTCTTCAACATTTTTATGAATTATTACTAATATTTTATCATTTCTCCGTAGCAAAATTTTTTCCAACGTTTTTCTCTTATGTTCGTGTTCTTATTAGAAATATTTTCCCATTTGGTATGGGTAATTCAAGAGATGATAAAGTTTGAAAATACTGTATATAGATAGAAGTATATTTATTTTTTCTTCTAAACTAAAGCCTTTTACGAAATACATTCGGCAGTAACTTCCAAACACAGTAGATCTATACAATGTGTAAAGACACCTCCGAGTTTTTTTTCCACCTCTTTTTGCTCGAATGATCATCCTACTGAAAAGAAGGTAATTGTGGCTTCCATGACTTGAACGTTGAAACTTCATAAATCACCCTCCATTGGTTCATCCTGTCTTCAGTAAATGTAATGAAAGGAGGACAGACAGTTGGATGTCGCGGATGTTCCCTTTGACCCAACGAGAACCAAACGATGATTCTTATTGATCGCTAAGGACTCCTGTAGTTCACTGAGACGAACTGTGTACATTAGCTTGAATTTTTATAGAAAATTCTATTCAAGTTCCGTCTTTACATTTAAGAGAAATAACACTCTATTAATTCCAATTTGGAGATTAAATTTAAATCAGTTCGCGTTATTAAATCTAGTCAAACCTCTAAGAATTATAAGATTTGGATAGTCTACAACTAGATAATTTTACTTTTAAAAGTGCAATCACTTAAATTACAAATGGAAAAGATAAAATGGATATTCTTTGAACATAGAGAATTTACTACAAATTGGCGATCTTTCCGAACAAATCTCTTCACTAATAAATACGTTGAGCTACAGAATAGAATCGATTCTTCTTTAAAACATCACAGCTTAAAATTTGATTATGTATCTTATTATTGATGTAATAGTTGGATAATAATGATAAAGCAGTTTCATTCAATACGCCCTTCCGTATAAATCGCATTATCTCCCATCTTGCTGCCTCTGCTCTTTCTATAATCTCAGTCACCACTTTTTTTCTTAATGTCTGAACTTTGAGATAGCTATAATCGTATCAAATATAGTTCTACATTTTTCATTTTACGTTCCTGTCAAAATTTCTACAGAAACCTTTTCTTTTCCTATAGTTTCTACTAATGTTTATTCTTTTCTTCGGATAAGAGGGATATTTTAGCTTTTTCAGAAAGATTACTGAATTTAAACTTCGTTTCCATATTGCAGATTTATTTGAAAATATGCTAACTTTTAATGAGAAAAATATTCTCTTACATAATTAAAATAATTAATACAGAATTTATTTTTTAATCAGTGAATTTCATTTAGAAATGTCAAAGTAATTAAGAATGTCAGCGTAGACAAAAGTTTTTTATTTTTTGGATTTCGCCATCAATTAACGTTTTATCCTTATATAAAATTCAGAAGCAGTTCCTAAAAGCGTTTTTGATCCTAGTGAATTTGTTCATCAAACATTCTCTTTATATGTAATCTTTCGGCCGTTGTGTTAAAATAAGATTGCCAAAGTGTATCATCTATCCATTAGCGAATTTTCATTACAATACTTAATGAGAAAGCACGTATTGCGTAAACTATTTTTCTATAATATAGAAGTTATACATGATATTTTAACAACTAAAAATATTGTAATAAAATTTTTTAAAATTCTTTTCTCTTCGTAATTCCAACCATGTTTAAGTAAAAATCATCTTTTGTCATTCGTTTAAGATATACATAAATATAGATACAGTATATATATTTAAATTTATTGCTTGAAGCACTGATAACGAAAAAAGTTCAATAAATCCGTAAGAGCGCAGTTCATAATCCTATGATAAATATTTATTATTAAAAAAAGTGATAACTTTCGTCTTACTATACAAAAAATAAATAAATAAATCTTTATATACATCCTGCATTATACTAAGCTCCGATATACAAAATATGCACTGATATATATATATATATATATATATATTTCTTATATTAAAAGAAATATAACAGAAATAAACTACCACAAAGAAATTTTAGAAGATAACTTTTATTATGTAACTACTATACATGTTTAAATTGCTACTTTTTATAGCTTTTCACAGATTTTTGCGTAAGATATCCATCAGTGATGATTATAAAAATATTTTAAATTTGAATTTTTCAGATATAATTGTAAATTTAAATCTATTTTAAAGCCTCGAATTTAATTATTAAAGATTTAGAATTTTTTAAAGATAGCGTTATTAATACAAAGGTGAAAATTTAGGCAAAATAAACTTGATAACTAATGTGCTATAAAGAAATTTTAATAAAAATTTTTCAGTTTGATAATAAAATTTATCTTCTTGCTTGATTTTAATATATATTTACATTTCTTGCCCTAAGATTATGTTAATATTATTTAAACACAATTCAACTAACCGAAGAATAGCGATGAATAATAATAATAAATTCAGCTTTAAAAGCAGAATTTTTTCTTCTGTACTATTATTATTTCTTTGCCAAAAACGTTTGAAATTTTGGATACTAGACAGTTTTTAACTTTTTACGTAATAAACCTTTCGAAATTAAATTTAGTAAATTGTTAAATTAGCATTCTCATTCTTTTAGAAGTTCTTACAAGTATAGAGATATTTTGGGGTGCATTATCCACATACCAAGAGTTTTGTAAAGCAAAATCTTATGAAATCTTTGTAAACATTGCTTTCATAAATATTTTCTTTCTTCGTGAATATTTTTACAATCAACAAAAGTAAAATATTCTGATAATATCGGACTTTCTGCAAAGTTTTCAATTTTTTTTTTACCTGAAATCATTTCAAACGAAAAAATATTTTACTGTTTAAATAAATTACTTTTGAAATATATATATATATTTTTATGAACGTTTCTTCCTTCTTTATTGTTAAATTTTTATATATAATCTTAAGCTCCTGAATAATTTTTTAATAATATTTATCAGCACAACCTATGTATTGATTCAAGAAAAAATATTGCAAAGCTAAATCTCTCTCTTTTATTTTATTTTATTTTTTTTACGAAATTCCAACTGTTTTGAATGTTGCAAATGTTTATATTCAATTCTTTTAAATATTTTTAGAATGGTTATTTATGTATAGATGTACACATAAAATATGAAATTCCCCCCAATCTACCTACATTTTAAATCTAAAATTATATTTATTTTTACAGAATTTAATTTAGAATTTTCTAAAAATACAATAATAATTCTTGAATAAAATTTTTCAGTACTATTTTTGTATTATGCATTTTAATTAGTTTATAAAGTGACAATCTCTATAAAATTTGTAGAATTTTTTTCCTTGGTTTAGAAATTATTTCTGAAGAATGAATAGTTTGCATTTTCATTTGTTTAGATAATTGTGGATCTCCGTTCGGCTTTCTAAAATGTATTCAGTTCTAAACTTTAATTTGAAGGATTGAATTCTATTCCAAGTTTTATTTCATTTTACTAATTTTGAAGTTTTGTAACTTGAAAATGCAATTTTGGAATTTTAACTTGTTAGATGCAGATTGACGACAGAAAATCTCATTCATTTAAATAAAACAAAACTAAATGGAAGAATGTGATGATAGCATTTAATGTTGCGTTTTGGTGTTAATTAAATCTTTGTATTCGCTATTATAGTGAGTTATGAAGCAATATTTATTTATTAAAAATTATTAAAAAATTATAAAAAAAAGATTTTATATGAATAGAATTTTAAAACGTTTTTTTAAAATTTTCATGGAGAAGTGCTTAAAAAAACTAGATAGAAAAATACTCAATTATTGATGTTAAAAATAAGCTTTCAGATTTTGTAAGATTGAAAAATTTATTTTAGTTCTATATAAATTTAATATTAAAAAACAAAACATTGTTTGTATAAATATTTTTCGAAAACATTTTCTCAATTTAAATAAATAATAGTTTATTTTCCAAAAATACAACAGATTTGAAACTATTGTACTATAAAAAAAAATATGGCATTTTATGATAGTACGTTATATACTATGGCAATTTTTTTTACAAAAATAAAAACTTTCAAATGAGTATAAAAATTTTCATAAACGATAAATACTGTAGTTTCAAAGATATGTGTATATTCAAAATTAATAGGTATATAATTTGGATAGATAGGAAGGACTGTCTAAAATATGAATGTTTTGATATGCTTTTATTCTTGAGATATTTTGCGGATGGTCTGACAGCAGACGTAAAAAGCTATTATATAAGATCTTATAAAAAATAAATTCTTTTTAAACAAATAAATATATTATTCGTGTATGAGAATATTTCCAAAGATACTGTATCAGTTTTAATGTTTTGAACAGTCGCCATATTGTAACAGAACCATATAGGAACTTCAAAATTAATAGCCATACATATTGAATAATTAGGAATAATCCTCTAAAATTTGAATGTTTTATAATGTTTGGTTTTCGAGTTATTGAGATCTTATGGAAGGAAATATGAACAGACGAACAACAACAACAACAACAACAATAATAATATATAGTAATATATATAGTAGCTATTTCTTGTGAATCTTGGTATAAAAATTATATATTTTTATTAATAGTTATCTTAGAACAATAATATTCTTTATATTTATCGTCTCTAATAAAATATATCTACTGATTTGCCTTTAGATATATTAAAAATATTTAAATCAATTAAATTTCTCTATATTTTATTGTAATAATGCTTTAAAATTCAATTAATTAAAATCAAATTTAAAAAAATTAATAAGATTTATATCAAATTATAAAATATTTTTATTAATATTTTTCTATAAGATATAAAAAATTTATAGGTAAGAAAATAAATTACCTTTTAGTAATATAAATCAATAATAATTATTATAAATAAAATTTGATACCATAAATAAAATGATTTCTTAATAATTTCAATTTAAATTATATATGAAAAAAATTATTTTAATCTTTTCAAATATTAAAAAGAAAAAAAAGTTTATGTCTTGTTGAACCATATTTTAAATTTATATAATACTTTTCAGTTCCTCCGAAAGTATCTTGGGTACATGTTTTGGCTTCTACAAATGAAACATTACTGTTTGGTTGGAGAAGACCGACTCATGATAATGGTGCAAATATCATAAATTATGAAGTTAAATTGACAAAAAGTGGACAAATATTCACAAATGGAACATTGAATGTAACACAAATTGGAAGAAATAATCATATGTATGTATTTGTTAACTTGGAACCAGGAGAACCTTATAGTTTTCAGGTATGAAATATTTTTTGGAATAATAAGGTAATAACAGTCAAAATGCGAAAAAATATTAAATTTTTTCTATATCAACTGTTTTTAGTAGCATTTCTGAAACGCATTCATATATGACCTGAAGAATTTATGTTTTTTAAAACCTTAGTATATTTTATTTTGTAGAAACTTTAGTTTTTTTGAGGTAAAACTTTATGCATTTTTCTATTTTTAGTCTGAGAAAACATTCAATAAAGGAAATTTGATGTTTTTCTTTAAACAAATCTTTACTTTAATATTAAATATCTCACGTAAGAAACTGAAAATTGAGAAGTCATATTTCTTTAAATGTCTCTTTAAGTTTTACCGATATTTTTTGTGACATAAATAAATATTTATTTTTCATCTGATTGCATATTTATCGCTTTTGCTAGATAGAAACCTTAATAATGTATTTTTTTTTTTTTTAAATTTCGAGATCGAATTTTTTAAGGAAATATTTGTAAAACTTTACCTATACTATATTGCCATTTTCTCCTTTAGTTTCTAAAAACTTTCACAAAAACATTCCTAGACGAATGTTGATGATACAGATGATGATCCATATGATGGATCTATTCTTACTTTTAATGGTAGAACGATATAAGTTTTCGAACCGAAACAAAAGCATTCTACTGTAAAAAGCATATACAAAACTAAAAATATCTAAGAATAAAATTATGATAATAGTATTTACAATTTTATACAAGTAAAATAAAAAAGAAATATTAGTTTACTAAATAAATTATCGGGGTTTTTCAACAAATTTTTCCAATATTTAACTTTATTGAAGATTAAATCGATTGCTTTGAAAGAATAAAAATTATTTTCAGGAATCCGAAAAGTTTAATTCACGTTTAATAAAAATTCGAAATTGAAATTAGAAAAAAAGAAAATATTAATTTTCCTTTTGAAAAATATTGAACGTAACGAAATGTTAAAATATCAATATTTACATATATTAAATTTTGAAATAAATATTCTTCAAAAATGTTTCAGAATCCTAAGATTTTAAACTAAATTTAGAATAATATAGAGTAAAAATTATGCCTCGATATTTTACATATTTTGCTTTAGTATATGTAGCACTTTTAATTTCTATTAAATATTAAATTAATGCATATATTGATATCAGAAAGTTCCTATTTAATAATTTAATTAGCATTTTAACAATAGGCATGTTTTATAATATATTAAAAATTTTATAATGATTTAACGCAGTGGTTTCCAAAGTTTCGATGTCTGCGCTCCTTTTTTTCATAAAAACTGGTACGCCTCTCAGTTTCATAGCTGTCTAATTTTATAAATACTTTCTATTTACAATTTAATACTACAAAACAATATATCATATTTTGTATAAATAAAGTTCTTATACATAAAAAATATATAAATTATTTATTTTGGTATAATAATTTTTAATATAATTAAACAAATCTTACAAAAAAAACAAAAATAGAATACATGTTTAATACAACCTTATTGCATTAAATATTATTTTT
>WUQG02406808.1:0-16761 GCA_011317285.2 Androctonus mauritanicus | reverse complement strand
GTCATACGGAAATCTAATCTTTTCAAGTCGAATAAAATCATCTCGAAAGACCGTCTGTCTTCAGTTGTATTTTCACCGTTGATTACCTATCGACCTTTCTTTCCACTCTTTGCTTTTCCTGCTGCACACTTATACAGCATCTAACTTCACAATTTCTTACACAAAACTTGAATCTTTCGGCCCACGTTCTATGCCAGAAATGTAAATAATGTAAGCGCAGCTGCCAGTCGAAAAAAAAAGGAGAAAGAGAAGAAAAAAGAAAGTGAAAAAAAACGTAGATATGAAAATGAAGATGGAGAATTTCATTTATGTGTGTTTCATATATATATTTTTATCGGGGAGAACTTTGTTTGTTTTCTATTAATGTTTATGAAGTCGAGAATTATGAAAATGGTTTAAAATTTTTTGAAGATATTTGAAATTCTTGAATATTAATGGATACGACATCGATTTTATGTTTTTAAAATTAAATTGAATATATACGACGAGTCTTTGTTGCATCGTTACGAACAATCCTAAGAAAAATCGTCATGGAATTCTAGATCTGAGGAATTCTCATAAACGTAAAAAGTCAGATGGAATTTTAGATTTTTTTCTGATATTTTTAGCACAATTTTTAATTATAAGAATTGGAATTGACTAGCTATAGAAACTTGGAATGATTTTGAGCACATTCTTGCGAATGGGAAATTTCATGTCAGTAAAAGCTCGCGTGATCTGCAACACACACTATAAACAGCGATAAAATTCGTATTTTCACGGGAATCATTAAAAATTTCACATACACGCTAAAGTTTCAACTCGAACTGACAAATTTCCCATTAGAACCGAAGAATTGCAACGATACAAAAAAAAACTTTCAGCCTGAAGAAGTCGAGATATAAAACTCCACAATCTCTTTCACGCACTGAAAAACAATAGGCATTTGCTTAAGAGTGGTACTTATCAGCTCCAACCCAAAACATCTTTCCCTTTTAAGTTTAATAGGTTCTCGTTAATGCAATGTCGCGACCTAAAGGGTTTTTTTCGATTTATAGTTGTATTAGAATGGATGCGGTAAAGCATAACGGTCCAGCTTTACAAACCAGATAAAGCTATTTTTATCGGACGTGTTGATCCTGTACTTAGACCATTTATGGCACACTTAGGTTGTCCCAGTGTTTTTTCTAGATCATGTGACGACAGAAACATGGTATTAAACGAACGCAGTGTCACATCAAATGCGTGCGGTAATAGCTTGGTATTGTTCCTTTACACATCTTTTCCATTGTAGCAAAGAGGAAATGGTACTTGGGATCGAAGTTTCCAGATGTGCATGATAGAACTCTAACTGTTGTGTGGTCAAACGTTCGATGGCAAACTTTTAACCATTGTTTAGTTCCCATTGAAAATATGCTAATTATTAAAGAAGTGCTAGTGATATAAAAAAAATCTCAAAAATTCCAGTTAGTAAAAAGTTTTTACTATTAAAGTTTCTCTCCTTTCATCCGGGATAAGGTTGATTGTAAAATTGATTTCGTGTGGCGTCGCAACTCGTAACAGAGTTCCTCTTATATTTTGGAAATTATACATAAAATAAAATTTTAGGAACTCTTTTATATGGTAAAAAAATTGAATATTTTTATTTTCTCTTGAACGTTCGGGTGGAAGTCTACACAAACATCAAATACCTACGCTGTTACAGAAACAGAGGATAGAGAATATGACCGCCCAAAGGACCACCACATTTATTGCTTTTGTATCTCTGACGAGTATTTTGATCTTTTACGACCTACATTCGCATGATACGAGATTTGAACAAAAAAAAAAAAAAAAAAAAAGGAAAAATTCAAATGTCCCTTTGGTTCGATTTTGGTATTGTCGTAAAAAGTTTTCATAGAAATTCATTACAAAGAGGAATAATACATTTTATTCTCACAATAACGCTATTACTTTTATGATTCTGGATGGCAAGTTGACGATGATGTTCTTTTTTACATAGCTTTTCTACATTCATGATATTTAAATGCAAATTTGTAGTTTTTTTTTTAACATTTCAAACGATTGAATTTTCAAATCTGACTTTGTATACGTACAATTTTTATATCTAGAAAAATGTCATTTCTTTAATTGTGACCATGGTGATTTTCAAGCAATTTCAATGTTGTTGCAACACAATTTGCAAGTTTTTTTTTCATTTTTAAGATTAAGTTCATATTTAAACTGGTTTCAAAGCTTCAATGTTTCAGTGTAAGTTCTGTTAGTGTTTCTAGAGTTAGTAACTTATATATTTTTTAAGATATAAATAATTGGATGGATCTAAGTTAAGAAATATGTTCTTAAAGAAAAATTTTAAGAATTTTTCTTTAAGAACAAAATTTTCTCTAAATTAAGCTACTTTTTTTAAAGATAAGTCAAGTTTACAGTTCAAAAACATGCTTATGCAACAAGCACTCGACCTAGGCATGTTTAACTTAAAAAATGGTTTTTAAGGCATTTTTAAGTATTTAAATAACAATAAGTTAAGATGTTGTTAAACAAAAATTGGACTTGAGATAATTTTGATGATAATACGTCTTTCAGGCAGGTAAAACTGAACTGCACACAAAAAGAACAAGAGTTTAATCAGCTACCTGTCTGTCAAACAGTACGTATCGGATTTAAATAAACACGGCTATAATACATAAAATTAAAATTATGAAAGCTTATACGTAAAGATATAATGAAACTACAATCGATCTAGTTGAACTCGATACATTATTTGTCGCGTGGAATTTTCCGCACACCATTTCTCTTCTAAATGCAACAGCTACAGGTAGTACAAGGATTGAGTTACGTCTAAGAGATGATGTATATGTACAACCTACATATATCAACTGTCAAATTTTCTTTGTCGTGTAGGCAACGCTCATTCTATCAAATTTTGACATAAACCACCTTACCGGAGAGAATCTCCATTATGTTTGCTTAAATCCGTAACTGTTCATTAATAATCGTTAATCTTCTATCGTGTCTGGATGAGCATCTCTTCTATGCAAGAATTGACATCCAGAATATAAAAATTCCCGAGCAGATGTAAAACTTTCTCATTTTTAATAAGTTTCTTTCGTGACTTGTCAAATTACGAATAAAAGTTAATGCGTGTATGTATATATATTCCCCTCTTCTTCAACTCCCTCGTTTTTGTCGAATTAAGAATATTTATACAGGGATTAAATATTGAGTAAATGTTTTAAATGTTACTTCACAGTATAATCTGTTTTAATCACTGCACAATTTGTTAATGGCCACAATTTTTTTTCAGTCATTCGATCGATGAAAACCCGAGAAGGAAAATTCTGTTAATTTTTAACGATAAAAATTTTCGCACCTGTAAAGCAAACTTAGTTTAAAACGTTAACAACTGTTGAAATACCTTAAAATGATAAATGGAACGGAGAATATATTGCTTATTAGCACAGAATAGTTGCCTGTAACCTTCCATCCAATGCGAATCCAATGAAAGTTTAATGTTATAACCCTTTAACTCGGAATCTAACGATTCGGATGATGAGTGATAAAGTGGAAGAATGGATTTAATGCTTACCTTAATAAATAGATAACAACTTAGAAATAACTGTTGTGCCATAATTTGTCACAGTATCACGAAGAAAAATTATTTATTAATGTTTCGATGCTTCAAAATTCGGAGAAACAAGCGGGTGTTACGAAACCATACATATGTAACTGAAAATGTAATGATTTCAATGATGAGTGGTTCTGTCTGATACCATGTCGTGCAAACATGTCTAGAATCGGTATGAAGAATGAATTCAATTCGTATCTAGTTTCAAATAATGCCGTTTCTCATGCAGAGACGAAAATTTCATCCAAATTTCGCACGAATCGGTTACGAAAACATCCCGAAATACATATTTATAATCATTTAAATATTATTAAACAGACTTCTTCCGCCTTTTCTTCCACGTCGAGTGAAAAATATTTTAAGTTGATTAAAATTTATCTTCCACCTCCCGAAAATTATTTTTGTACGCGAAACCCTTTTTGAAATATTTAAAAAGGTTGAATTATTGATTGGCCAGTTGTTAATTTTTATTATTTTTAAATAATTAATTTTTAAGGATTAAAAATTCCTTTAAAAAGTAAAAAAATAAAACGAAAAAAAATCGAAAGTAACGAAATTTTAAGAAAATTAAAAGTGAGCAAGTACTAATTACAGTAATTCAACTTTCCACTTTGAAGGCACTTTACTTAATGTAATAATTACAAGAATTACCGAGATCTTTCAACTTTTATAATTGATTTTGCATGAAACTGAGTAGCGAACTTAAGAATATAAAATTTTATTCTTGTAAAGTATAATCCTATTGCCCTTCGTTTCTAAAGAGCGAAATGATCCGAGTAATTATTCTTTGTTTATACACAGAAATAAGTATATCTAACAAATTATAATCTATTTAAAAAAGATTTTTTCTTGATTTTTTTAACAAAAGAAAGAATAACTTTTCTATAAACGACTTCATAAGTAGATGATAAAATGTTGTTTCCACCGAGCAATGGGTTTCCACAAAAACCTTTCATCAATCACCATCCAAGTTAAAGGTATTAAAATTTATTAGGAAAAAAAAAAGAATATGAAGAAATTTTCGATAAATATGTAAATAAATTAAATTTTTATCTCAGATTTTGAATATGTAAAACAGCCGCTCAGTAATTTTTTTTTTTTTTTTTAATTAATTTGTTTCGCTTACAATAACTTGAAGCTACTTTGAGGGAAAATTTATAGCAAAAGGAGAATTATTCTAATTTATTCCTCACAATTATACCGTTTAAATGAAATAAATTGGACAATGATCCTTTGTGGTTAATTTGAATAAAATAAATTGCCTTACTCCAAGTTATTTCGCAAGTACCAATTGGTTTAAACCGAGTAAAGTACCTTCTGCCAACTTGGTCCTCTGTACCAATTGGTTTAAATGAGCTAAATTGCCTCACTCCAATTTGTTCCTTACAAATGGTTTAAGTGAAACAAATTGTTCGTTCCAAGTTGGTCTCGGATATACCGAATGATGCTATGCAGACTCAAATCCATACTGTTCACCAAACTAGACTTTTGTAAGCGAAGAAAAGAAACTGCCTAATAAATTTATACTTTAATCAACAATTATGATACTTACAGCCGCATTAAAAATTCCGAAAGAGTTATAAGTTACAACTTATTGCTGAGCGGCGATAAACAATTGCTAACCAAAGAGTAACTGGATTTAAATACTCATTAAATTAAATTCATGTGATGGTTTTTAATTATTTTCGAATTATGGACGTTGAATGCTGAATCTATGTTAAATATGGCTAATAAATTTTCATTAAAGACGGTGAAACATTAAAAAAATACCTTTATCGATTTACTATTTTGTATCTGGAATATTTCATTAAGTATTTAAAAATTTTAAAGGATGGATATAACTTTTAGGAAAAAAAAGAAGAGAAAATATTCTATCATTCTCCCGAGCACGTTTCAGACTCTTCTGTGCAAACATTGAATAAAAGAACATTTTCTCACTCAAATCGACACAAAACGAATACTGAACACGTCGTTCTCTTCTTTTTTTTACTTTCCTTAGGCAATATAGTGCAAAGAGTTAGCATATTAGATCTGTCTGTCTGAATGTCATTTCTTCTGTAACCGTTATACTTGTATTTTTTTTTGTGTGTTATGTTCAATTTAAAGAGTTTTGTACTAGTTTATTTTATTATGTCGTGTAAACAACCACCAAAATCTGCACTAAAATGCTAATTATCCGAAAAAAACATTATTTAAAGTTAAAAAAAAACATTGAAGACGATGTAAAACCATTCAAAACAGAATCAGAAATTTTGTCATTTTTCGGATATAAAATGGCGGATTTTTTTTTTTGATAATCGATATAAATTCGACTGCCGCCTTTATAATAAACTAATTTTTTTTTTATTTTTTTATTTTTTTTTAATTCGATAACCAATCCGAATCCTATTTTGAAAGTATAATTTGACATTTCTCACAGTTGAAAATTTAATAACAATCGAATCTAAAACTTTTAAGTTTGTATTAACTTAGAAAACTGATCAGTTGATGTTAGAAAGATAAACTGAGACATGGCATCAATACCTTAAACAGGTAAATACAGGTTTAACACGTCTCTCTCTCTCTTCTATCCTTTTTCTTTTTTGTTCGTTATTCTCCTTTCTTTGATGCGAGCGGACACTTCTTTGTAGAAAAAAAAAAAAAAATGTCTCAGAAACGTTTTTGTCTTTGGTACAAGAAAAAAAATCCTTAAAATGATAAATTTCCTCTGAAGGTTTTCTTAAAGGTAACTGGACTAATAAATTTTGCATAGAAGAGTAAAAATTAGCGTATAAACGAAACTTCAAAACGAATTTGGCACCGGAAGACGAAGCTAACGTGTCAAAACTGTATTCAAGATTTCAATTACTAAGCAATTTTTTTGCTTTTTTTCCTTCTGTTCCTTTTTAAGGATAAAATGCAATTCTTAAACCTTCAGTCAAATTTACGTGTTGGTTGATTTTCATCGATTATTTAACTCTGGCCATCACAAATGCAAGTTATTAAGGCAAGCTGTCATCGCAAAGTGTCTCGACTCTTCACTTATTCATTCGTCACATTCTTTTATTATTCTTCCAGCTACATTATTGATGGGATGGAGATTGTCGACTTTAACGGCTCCAAAATTTTTTAAAAAAATAGAAAAGAGACGAAATGCTAATCGATGTCTTTGTCATTTTGAAATTTTGATTCCTCCTTCTAGTCTAGCCTTTTTATATATCTTCGCCTAAACGCTTGTTGTAATGTCACCTAGCCTATTTTTTGGTTATACCAGGTTATTATCTTGCTCCTGTCAATGATGAAATAAATTAACTGCTCTAATGATGTGCTTTGCTCTGGCGTAAAGAGGTTTTTAATATTTAAAAAACCTCGGGCGAGTCGTTACGTAACGAATTTACAATTTTAATTAGCAAAATAAGGTAACGCAGTAAGGAAGGAAAGAAAAAAAAAAAATTTACACTGCGTAAAGATGCGAGGTAGATTCACCGGCATTATCGGTTCTGTATCGTTAATACTTCATATTTAACGCATAAAAATGCATCTAGAGTTATGGTAACTTATTAAAAAAATAAGATTTTTGTAGCTGTGAAGATACTCGACCAATCTAGAAACTGTTGCGTACGTAACCATTTTGCTATTGAATTTTTAAAAATTAATAACAACTTTTAAACGTGCCAGATGTGCGTAAACACGGAGCGACCGAAAATCATGCAAAATTCAAGAATTTGTATAAAATTATTCAAAATTTACCAGTTTTATACGTTAAGCGGATTGTTAATTATTAAATAAAGCTGGTTATAAATTATTATTATTATTCATTTCATCTGGAAGTATATTAGATGCGTTCTGCAAACATTTCGGTACAGAGTGCATCCGGAGAACGTCATGCAAATTTTAACAACCTTCATTTTCGTCGAAATCAATCAGAGGAACCACAAATAAGTCGATCCGAACCTTTAACCTTAACAACTAAATCACCTTAGTCCCCAGCGAAGATGTTTCAGAAGATTCCTTTAATATAATAATAATAAATGAAGCTACTCTACCTACCGGTTCTAATCTTTTGTTTGATTTATATTATGGACTCTGATGCAATTCAGAAGTTTCGATAAAACGTAGCAGGAAAATTTGATGATCATCAAATTTTCACATTTCATAAATTTATAGCTAACCTTTGGACGAACTAAATCAATGGCAGCTCGTCTAAATTATCTTCTTGGGGGTATTTTTCGCTAAATTTATCTTTACACGATTTATATTACGATAAGCCAAAGTATTTTTGAGTAATTATTTCACCTCTCGAACGATTCGAGACAGTAAGGTTTGTGTTATCAGATACCATAGCAAATTATTTGAATTACGATGAGATTTCTCTCGATAATGAGCAACGATCGAGTTTCTGGTTAAAACTATTTAGATTACCAGGAACATATTCCTTCATTGGAGAAAAAAATCAAGTCTGAAAGTTAAAAATCTTTGATCTTCGTACTAGAGCTGAAAAAGTGGAGCATTAGCAGCTTTTTTATGCTCTAATGCACGCATTTTAAAATGGTTTTTGCGTTAGGAAGCATATTTAATGATATTTTTTACTTTTATAATGCATTTATTTACTATGAAAATGGAGAAAGATTCTCTTAAGAACATAACGAGAGTTTCGGGATAAAGTAATTACTCTTAAAAACTAATGAGAAATAATTATTAGCATAATGAGATGCGCATATGATAAACAATACCGGTTTTTATTATCTAAATATATTCCTTGACCTACTAATTATCGCTTTCTCGCTTTATTATCAAGCTAAAATTGTTGCAGAAGAATAGAATTTGCTTAGAAACCAAACTGTTTCGGTATTTAATTTTTTTTTTCCACGCCTTCGACGAACAAAAACATCTGAAATTGTTTTAATTACTTTTTACTCTTAAGTTGAGAGAAAAAAAAATAATAAAGTTTTCGGAAATTTTCGCAACAACTCTTAAGAAGTTTTTCTGGAGGAACAGGCGACTTTTGCCATTCCCTACTGATTTTCGCTTTACAGAAATGCCAAAAATGTGAAATGTTTCTTTAGAATTCATCTGTGAGACCGCAAATATCGATACGTGGAGGTAAAAAAGTTTTTGCATCCAAACGTCTCATCAATTTCCTGTTAGATTTAAATATTTCAATAAAATTCAAATTGCTGCCATAGACACGAGGAACTATCATCGATCAAAGAACTGATTTACGATTTTAAAAAGTAACGATTATTTTTATGGAATTACAGAAGAATGAGTTTTAAAGAATTGCTTTTACCAAAAATTTTGTGCATCAAATATTCAAGGTTTTTTTTCCCCTCCCTCTTCTGGAATTTTTTTCTTTTTTTTTTTTTTTTTGTTAAATCTCAAACCGTACGTGTTAGTTATTGGAGAAAAGCTGAGAATTGAAAAAGTAGAATTGCAATCGAAATTATCTTTGCTGCTTTGATTGGGTTTAAATTATTGACGATGGTAAGTATTATGAGATCAAGTATGATTTAGGTCTGCATATTCTCATTAATTCTAACTCATTTATTATTAAACGAACGAAAAAACACGATATTCTTTACTTTTTACCATGTAAAAATTATAGAAAAATGATAATTAATTGAAAAAAAATAAAACCTCGTAAGTAGGATAAAGAAGAAATGCATTTTTATCCATACCTTTCCCATACTTACAATGATCGTCTTCAGGAACAAATATTAGAATTTGTTTCTGATCATCATCAGCAACAAAATACTAAAATTTGTTCCTTGATGATCCTTGTAAGGATGGAAATACATGAATAAATTTTTTTTTTACTTATGATCCTTGGTTTTCTCTTCAATTCACGGATTGAACAGTAGAATGGTTCACTCTAATAATGTTCATAATAAATTTACTCCGATTGATACAATGAAAAGAGTTATAAAAGAGTTTTCAATGTTTTCATCATTGAATTTCTTTTATTTTTTCAATACACTTAACCTAACTTCTTGTCATTTTTACGATATTCATGTTTTAGCACGCTCCAACACTGAAATGTTCTAAATTAATGGTAATTATGCTCTTACGGAATCACTTCATTTTCTATTTTTATCGGGTATACAATTTTCTAACCATTTTTAACGAATAATTCTCGTAATTTTATATACATGTAGAAATAACTTAAGAATAGAAAATGATCTCGGAATGATTATAGGCAGATTGCAATTGAAAGAAAAAAAGAATCGATTCTATCAAACAAAATAACGACAACTAAGATCACAGTATCATCTATAAATACTACCACTAAGGAAGAAAAAAAGAAAAACGAACCTCAATGCTGATTCAGGAGAGAATATATAGATTGCAAGAACATGTTATTCAGAATTCTTGTCCTTAGGCAAGATACTTTACAAGAGAGAGATATCTCTTTGCGATCTACTTAACAAAAGTCTCTTCCTATCATTGGAAATTTTAT
This sequence comes from Androctonus mauritanicus, assembly GCA_011317285.2. Lineage (NCBI taxonomy): Eukaryota > Metazoa > Arthropoda > Arachnida > Scorpiones > Buthidae > Androctonus > Androctonus mauritanicus. The sequence continues at coordinate 6,721 of WUQG02406808.1, read as the reverse complement.
CTAGAATTTTGTTTTTTTTTTATTTTTTTTATATATATATATTCTGTTTGTAGTGTCTGCATATCTACAGTACCGATTACAGTACTGAATATCTTCTACGATAGAAATGATGCAGAAAATTACTTCTATCGCTTTGATTTCTCTATATTTTCTTAGAATTTGCTATAGAAACCTGTGAAACTTAGATCAACTATTGAAATTTTAATATGGTTAAAGAAAAATATATATATATTTTTATTTCCTTTCATTTTTTTTTACTTTTTATTAATTCCTGTGTATTTACTCAGCAGAGGAGGAGGAAAAAAAACTGATGAGCCTTAGAATAAACCACAAAATATTATCGAATGTCCAAGCTTTACCAAACAACTTTAAAATTTAAGAGGAAAATTTATAAATAATATAAAATATAGGTTTGGAAATAAATTGTTTTCTGATCTAATAAACTGTAAGAGTAGCTCGAAAGGTCTAATAAGAGCTCTAGTCAACAGTGAAACGTCCCTTTTATCCGAATGATGTGCCAAGAACCTTCATATTACTATCCATTGTAGGTTCCTCAACTTCACTTATATTGACCACTTGACAACTCAACCAGATATATTTCTTAAACCGTGAAAAAGAAACTGGAAATTGTCTTTTGATGGTACTTTGACTGAATAACTGTATTTCTTTTTTTCTTTCCTCCTCTTTTCGGGAAAAGAAACAAAAACAATTACTATCAGAATCTGGTCCACAACACTAAGAAAGAAGAGATTATTAGAGACAAACAACAAATGTCTTCCGTGTCTCTTCCTCCAATCCATCCCTTTTCCTCTGGGATACAATCAAATATAGCTGCTAAGAGATCTATCTAGATATATTGACCCGATTTTCAGCCTTTTATGTGCTATCACTGTCATACTTCGCTCCTCTATATTTTCGCTACAGCTTAAAAAAAGAACTTTACAGATCGAGCAAGTGTTACTTCCCTCATTCCTTCAGGAATTTTATAATTAAAAACAATGGCTTCAATATAAGATCCATTTAATAATGCCAAACTGTTAATTTTACGTTTCTGAATGCAGAAAAGATTCTTTTATAATGAAGAACCGACTCGAGTTATCGTATTATGTACACAATTAAACGAAAGAGAGGAAATTACGAGGAGAATCAATAAAAAAAAATAAAATTTAGATTTGAAAATTGTCTCTAGTGTAACGTTTCGAGCGTGTTTAGCGTAAAGCAATCAACCGAGGTTATTCTGTAAAGAAAAACAGTTAACTCTGACAGATAATGCGATGACACGCGACAGGGACAGATAGTTCAACCGTTATAAATCACCGTTATTGTCAAAATTCATGGCTTTTCCTTGGGCTACAATAGTTTGATGTCGCATAAAAAGCTCCCTTTTGGCTACATTCGATATGCGTATCAACCACTTTCACTTTGATATATTCACAGAGATTTACAAAGTCAAAAGAAAAGACGAGAGTTATAAATTGAACAAATTCTACAACTGAAATAATATTATTGCTGAATTGACCGCCTGGAGAGAGAGAGAGAAAGACTGAAAGATATAAGAAATATATTTTTTTTTTTTTCCCTCCTGATGTAAATGGTAATATTTATGAGGATTATCGTCGTTTTGATGAAATGACTCCAACTTCTTTCAGACCGGCTAAGGATTTTTTTCTGAAAAGGTATAAATTAAATTGTGTATCGTTGCATTTATATATATATATAATATATAAATTTCTTGAACTTCCAGCACTCTAGTAAAATATAAAAAAGTGGTTTTAGCGAATATAAATTGCCTGGAGTGTCGCGCACGCTTCCGAGAATGTTGCTTTAATTCTCACTCGAATAAATATGCAAATCATACTTTTTCATAGGCATAATGCTGTTTTTCAGCAAGTATTAAAGATCGGAGAATGTCTTTTAGAGAATCCGAATGCCTATTCTTCCAAGAATCATCAAATTAAACGCGTGAGACAAGTCCATTCAACAGATATCCAAACTTAAAAAAAAGTTTTGCCACCGTTAACTCCAGTCGAACTCCAGTCGAACCCGTTTTAATTGAGGAAAGCAACTTTTAATGCGCCATATTAGTAGTCTGATGCTTATCGCCTATTAAGCTAGAAGTGTTTAATTATCAATAATAACTAATGGCCACTTCTGTTGACAAATTACGATCCATTTGATGCGGATTATACCTAACTGGGTTAAACAAAGTTCTCTTACTAGTTTGGACTATATTATTCATTACCGCCATCTTTATCAAATATTGCCAACGTCCAATGGAAAATGACTGTTTATTAGCGCGAAAAGTTTATTAGATAATAATGAATATTGGAATTTGGAAGTTCTCATAACCATATTTGTGTCAATATAGTCGGATATTGATTAAAGTTAAATCTATATTTGCTTTGAAGTGTTCGAATATTTATTATTAAAATAGTCTGTAATTATTTGTAAATAGTGCTGAACTTAGTTTGGAAAATCCGATTATCGGTTGATAATTATATTAATTAAAACCTAGTTTTGAATGGATTATCGGTATGATAAGTTCGATATTGTTTGTTTGTCACACCAATTTTCTTTACACGGATTTGCTAGGGCAGTAATTTAAAAGAATATCGCCATTCTTCACAAATAACTTATTCTTTTACTGCCGTATCGATACTCTTTCTGCAAGTAGTAAAAAGAGGAATTATCGATGAATAAATACCGAAATAATAAAAGAAAAATACTGATATCGATTAACGACCTCGCTACCTGCTCATCTTCCCAGTCTATAGTCTGTATGACACGATAACGGTGTAGAAATGAGTATTTTATTATTGCTACACCAATGGAAGTTCCAGAAATGGCGTTAATAATATAGCTACTTCACTCCCTGTAATGTTACTTTAACGCTATCTGTTCTCATTTTTAATCTACTTTCTGAAGGTAGATCGAGATTTATGAGATCCTCACCTTGCCTACTGGTTGTCTGTCCTTCCCCATTAATAACTTTTAAACTAATTAGTAGATTTTTCATAAAATTCGGTAACGACGTTTCGACAATTTCGAACCGCAACGTGCTTAAAACTATTTAAAAATGGCGAACATTTAAACTTCTCTGCTACTCCCTTAACGTATATAGTAACACCTATCAAGATTTTTATAACATTAAGCAAAAAGTCGAGCAGTTTTAACTGCACGTCAATTAAACTTTTATCTTTAACCATTTAAAAATGGCGGAGGTCGAAGTTTCACTGCGATAATTATGAAACTATTCAACGAATTTTTATGGCACTAGATTTACAGATTAAAGACGATTTTAATCGTGTATATTTTAATCCCATATCTTCAATTATTATAAAGTAGGCCATACTTTCGGAAAGTAGAACGACAACTGTGGCATCTCTCCCGAATACAACAAAGAAAAATAACTATAGAGCAGTCTATGCAACAATAAATTTTTCGTCATTCTGATAGTGCAAAAAAAGTAATTTTTGCCCATTAAAGAAATTATTATTTACGTGTTTCTGTTAGTTTGTCTGGAGGATTATTAGCAGGCTATCAGGAAATGGAGAAATATATTATCATCGCTCCTTTTCCTGACGTATCAAATAATTATTACGTGTTTTCGTGACAGCATTGACATTTGGATAAACATCTTGCCAATATTATCTAGAAAATAACGATAATTATCTATACTATCGAGATATCGGCACTAATTCCTGATAATATTGGCATTAATTCTCCCAGTAACGTTTTAATGTTATTGCGCTATATACTTAAAATGTTTTAATTATAAAATAAGTGGCCAGAAAGATTCAATTTTCTATTTTGCACTTTTTTTTGGCCATGTAACATTTATTCATTAAGAAAATAAACTTTTTTTTTTCCTTTTTTTCTCCATCGGACCAAGATAAAATTATAGATTTAAAGTAGCTTTTAGCTATACATGAAGGGAAAAAATTACATATATATATATTTGGATTGTATAGCTTAATTGGATGTATTATCGTTAAAACTTCAGAATTTCTGACAAAAAAAAATTTTTTTTTCTCTCTGCAACAAGACAAACCACATAAATTAGCTTCATTACTTCTATTATGTTTCTCATTAATGAAGCACTGCATTTTTTTTATTTTATTTTCACGATTCGAACGATTATAATTTTAATTGATAGAATAAATGTTAGCAAAATATAAATGTAAACAAATCGTTTTTGAATATTTTTTTTTCTTAAAGATATTTCTTTCTCTGATTACAACTTTTTAACAAGCGATTCTTTCATCGCTAGGAAGAAGAAGGAGATGAAGAAGAAAAAAATTTTTTTTGCAATGATTTATAGAAGCAATTCGCAATTTACTTCCAACTTTTTTTTTTCTTGATTTGTTTTATATTTTATTAACTTTAAAAATTTACGGCTTTAAAGAAAAGTTCAATTTTCAAAATCCTTTTCTAAAGTTAAAGGCTTTATATATCGATGACTGATCAATGTCGACGTCTCGATACAGATACATCTAGAAAAATATAAAAAAAAAAATATATATATATATATATAGACAAAACTAATTTAAAAAATGACGAAACTCGAATCATTTCGACGAGGATCCTGTACTTGTTTTTCTTTTTTTACTTCTGTTTAAAGGGGAAAAAAATTCTACAAGGTTTCTTAAAACATTTGGAACCATTCACAGAATTACTTTTGTCTGGAAATGCAATATTTACCTTTGGAAAAACATTAGAATGTTTTTTTGTAGCCAGTACAATATTCGAAAAAGTCGTAAAGGAAAAGGTTTATACGAATATAGATGCACTTTCTAACTTTCGTGCGATACTAACTTACGAGTTTACTATTAAGTCTCACCTGTACAAAAATAAAATAAAAATATAGTCACACGATCAGAATTTCTATTTTTAGATAGGAAGAAGAAGAAAAGAAAAAAAAGAGAATTATTTAATACTCATATATAGAATTTTCCATCCTTTAGAAACGTGCTTTTTCTTCTGCATCAATACCATTCGGTCTATCCTGCACGTTAGAAACATCTGTCCGCTTAAAGCAGAAATATAGTCGACGACACTTCTTTAAAGATGTCCAAATATATATATATATATATAAAATACTTTTTTCTGTTCGACATTAAGAGTTAGTACACATAAATAAAATAGATATCAGATCTGTCTTTAAATAGCAAAGTACTTATTTTCGCAAGAAGTTGTTCGATTTCGACAAGCCATTCATACACATGAAGTTGGTAACATCGAATTTTGAAGATAGAAAAACACTCGCAACTTATTTTTATAATAACATCGGTGCGACGGCTGTAACACTTATGCGAATAAACAGGTAATATAAATTTATGTTTAGAATTTATTTCTGTATAGACGAAATTGTTTTCTCTCTTTCCCTGGTAACTGTCGAGTAGAGAGAAACTCCGGAGATTCGCTCTATAAACGAGATAATTTAGCAGTTATTGTTATGACGATAATTTTGCTTAAATCTGCACAGACTTGTTGTTCTGTTAATAGTTTTATACACTAAAAATATTTTTATTAAAACGCACAATAAACACTTTATTGTTAGAGGTGATATACCTGAGATACGATAAGGTAGAAATGGCCGTTTCTAAGTCGAAGTTTATAATCGCATATTAGAATATTGTTTGTAAAATAGTTGAGCGTGTTTATTTTTATACTTTTTATAGCAATGTTTATGATAATCGCATCATTATCCGGAAAATTCGAACGAACGTCGCTACAGAATCTTGCTTAATGGCATCTCACTGAAGAAACATGTCTACGTGATTTAATAAATTAAGTAAAATTCTGGAAGGATTTTATGAAAATATGAAAGCAGCAGTAGCTTATAATGTAACAAAAACAATATTATCACTTAGTTGTCATAATTTTTTCTAAAAAAACTTAAAACTTGGCTCGGTTCACTACATTGATTCTTTACCATGTTATATAAATTGAACAGGTGAGCAATATATTCTCGTGTTATTACCGTAATGAGTTAGAATATGTTAACTAGAATTTACCGAAGATAAATATTCTAACAGTACTTTTAACATACGATAAACAGATATGAAGTACAAGTTGGCGCATATCTGCGGAATGCTTTAATTCTTGGTCACGTATGTCAAAGAAAAATATTCGTCGTGGCAGTCATTAAACTGCATTTAATTAAGGTTTCCTTTACTTTAATTACTATTATTATAAGATGCTTATTTGAACATTTTTCTTTTCTTTATTTTTTTTTTATTATCAGGAAAGAAAAAGGAAAGTAATCTGAAACTTGTATCGATTTACTGGGTAAATCGCTTCCACTTGATGCGATTAAATTCGAATTTTGAATGGAAATCGGCTCAGACTTTGGACACATTTGTGCTATCGATTTTTTTATTATTCAATCGTTCATTATTCCCTTTGTGTTGGATTGATTCTAATTTCATCGCATCAGCAGGATAGATAGAAAGGTAAATGGCATATCTCTTCCGTTTCATTAATAAGAAACGGCAGGAATTTCTTTAATTTCCAAGCATTCATTTTCAGTTAATGAACTTTGTCCGAAGGATAACAATTCCTTTTTTTTTCTTTCCTCTCTCTCTTTTCGTCTCTAAGCAGAAATTTAATCCTTTTAAATTTCTGCTTAGAGTCGTTTTTTGCAAATTTAACTTAGTTTTGCAACCGACGTATAACGGCTATCCATTATGAAATAGGCATCGGAACTAAAATTCGGATT